>VDFB02161650.1:0-146121 GCA_007258455.2 Sequoia sempervirens | reverse complement strand
TAGGATGATAATGCACTCCAAATCATAATTATAATGTTCTAAATTCAGGTTCACCAAAATGAAACAACAAAAAATGGGTTAGGATGCTTGTGTATGGTTTAGGACATAGAGCACACAAAATTTCCAATTTCATTCAAGGAGAACCCTAGAGATCTCAATGAAAAGGAGGAAGAGATCTTGCAATAGGATTTTCCTAGGGGATGATTGTAAACTAATGAGGGGTTCACCACCAAGATAGGGCTTGGAAAGACAAATATGATGCAAGATGTAATAATAAACCCTAATTTAATGCAACCTTTAACTAAAAGACCTAGAAATAAATGTAAAACATAATAAGCTGAAAGATGAAATGTGTGCACTTGAGAATCTGAAACAGACTTGAATAAGCTCTGAAACACTGAAAAACCTAAAGTTTTGACCTACTGGGACTCATACACCAATCTGGGCGAATCAGTCCTAGATCAGGGTTTCTACACAAGAATAGGTTTATGGAAAAAGGGTATTTGAATCTGCAAAAATCTTGAAAAACACTTGTAGTGGGACTCATTCGCCACTTATGGTGAATCAATCTCGTTTCGATTTTTTGGGAATTCAAAGTTCAAATCTGCACTTCAATACCTGCTCTTTTCTCCCAAATTGATTTCTAGATCCGAATATGTAAAAATAGCTACAAAACAGAATATAGACTTGATTTTCTTATGGGTGGTTTGCCTCGGTCAAACCCCTAGTCTGGTAATTAAACCTTGATAAAAATAATGAAATATGCATGTGAAAAGGAATGTATATCCTAACCTTAAGTGTGTCTACGGTTAGGAAATTTGAAATGTAATGCAACCCTATTCTAATGTGTAAGATTGAGATGCATGAATGAAATATGACAATGGATGACTCACTTTGAGAGATCTCTAATCACCCAAATGAGCCTCAATAATGCTTGTACCTTCCTTAGGCTAAATGTAGAGTGATGATGGAGGATGGAATCACTTATGAAACAAGTCATTAGGCTTGGTTTGATGGCTAGTTACATCTCCCCAACCTAGAATCCATCATGATTCACCATAGACAACCAGGATCAACCCATGACAATGATAGATCTTGAATGAAAGTGAGCTTGAAGACTTGCAAAAACACTTTAATGCTACTCCAAGACTTCAACTTTGCTTGCTTTTGAAACTTGAATGCTCTTGTGAAATAATTCTTGAAGAACTTGAATGCTTCGATCTTGAAATTGCTCTTGAAAATGCTTCTTTAGATGAAAAAAATGACTTAAAGCTTGCTTGTATAGGCATTAACACCTAATTTACCATTATTCAGATCTCAAAAGTTGACATCAACCAAAAATTTGAATTAAAAAGGTGATTTTCCCACTCAAACCCTAAAAAATCCCCAAATGGGACTCATTCACCCAAGGTGGCAAATGGGTCTCACCTAGGGGGACTCATTCGCCCAAGGTGGTGAATGAGTCCCACCTTAGATTTTCGAGGTGGGTTTTCAAATTGTTTCATTTTTTTGATGATTTTGTTGGGTTTTTAGCTAAAATAAGCCTCAAGATCTGAAATAATGCGTCTTAGGGGCATATTAATGATGATTTAAAGGGAAATTAATGCAAGGGTACTAAACTAGGTCCATATTAAATGAGAAATTTCCCTATCTCCAAGAAGGGGTCAATTTCTATCATTACACCTATCAACTATTTGAGCAACCACATTTCACTTCATTTGGCTTAGTCGACTCATTTAAAAGAGAAGTTTGTTTTTATTGTTAAGTGGTGGTAGTTGGAAGTGAAAAGGTGGTAGATTGTAGAGCTTATTTGTATCAATAATTTTCTTAATTTTTAGTATAAGTAGAGGCAACTTCTTAGCCTTTTGGTCATTCATTCGTTATCTTTCAATCATTCTTTCAAAGTTCATTGTTGTAGTTTTATGTGCAAATAGGTTGTTGAGTGCATTAGTAAGAAAAAAGAGATTGCTTTGTGAGTTTATAGTTTGTTGAGAGTTTTGAGAAAGGCTAGGATTGGAGACAAGCTTATCATAGAAGGAGTAGAAAGCATGACTGTGGGAATTAAGCTTAGGAAGTAGTATCTTTGTTAGGAGCTATAACTCCAGGTATGCTGATTTTACTTCTCTATTATTTTTGTGTTGAAATCATAATTGTTTATGAATGCAAGTGTTTGAGGAAAAGATGAATTATATATTATGTTGAGCTTGCTTGCATGAACTTTGATTATTTCTTATTTTGGTGATCTTGCATGATTTTTGGTGAATTCTTATTTTGGTGAAACCTTATTGTTAGATACTTGTATATATATTTATTTCTTATGTTGGCATTATGTGATTGTGTTTGCTATAATATAAGACCTCCAATATTTTTTTGAAAACTTCACCACTGCTGTTATAATTTTTTTATTGTGTTTGATTTGTGTTTTCATGTGTTTCTCAAAGTTTTGACATGCAAATGGATAGATAACATAGAACATAAAATAACAAGAAACTTGCTTGAAATAAGATACTTTCAACAATGAATTTTCAGCCTTAATACCCAAGTAACTAACAAAAAAATTCTTCTTTTCAATACTCAGAAATTTAATAACAGTTAGGGCCAGCTTACAAAAAATAATAACAGATTGAAAGTGAACTTTTAGACTTCGACAAGTAGTATAACAACATTTTTTAAGCTCCTAAAGTGCCTCAAATTGTACAATGATTTTTGGCTCAAACACCCTTGCTTTCTAGAAACCCACACGCTGCAAACAGTCCTCAATATTCATCAACAGGAACCCATACAATTGGCAAATTATAAACTAAAATTTTAACACCACAAAGGGCGTCCCCCAAGAGAAGTTTGATCTGCTCTAGAAAATCCAAGACTCTCTCAAAAATGCAATCTTGTGCTTTAATGAATCGCCTCGAGGAGAGTCACCCAATGATTCAATACTCATTTCGTTTTCTCAAGCCATCTCAGAGATATGAGTAAAAATGTGAGTTCTAGTCTAAAGAAGCAATGCCCTAAAAATGATTTAAAACACTCCAAAACCTCAAGAAAACCACGCCAAATTGCAAACTAAGCAAACCCACACCAAAACCAAACAGAAAACTCCTCAAAAGAACTAAAAAATCTTCATTTTCAAAGCTTGTAATTTGCAACTGAAGCCCAAATGTGATCCCTGATTGAAACCACCCTTTCCACCAGCTAGGGAAAGTCTTGCACTATCGAAACTAGCCTTAGATATCGAGGTTTTCCATCCTCAACTCCATTTCTCAGACCTTCTGGTGAAAACCAACATCCCTGTAAGTAGCCAAATCAACCATGAAGAAATAAAGATTCAAAAGAGACTTTTAAAAGTCTCACCTTCAAATTAGGGTGACCAAGGCTTAAACCCTAAAACCCATGCCACTTTAGCATTTTCTTTTGATTTTATTTTCAAATTTTCACCTCAACCTTAGTTTGGGCACCTAAGTCTAAAACAACATTCTAAATCACTTTTGATGCTTAAAAACAACTTAAAGTTATTAAATTAGGCATCCATGGTACTTTTCATGTCCCCTTTTGACCGTCAATATTAAAATATAAAGTGACTTTATAAATGTCCAATTTTGAAGGGGAAAACAAATATTAAAAAGTTTTAACCTTAGCAACTTGATGCCATTTGATAATGTGTTGCTAAGAAAAGCCCGACCCAGTCTAGCTTACCCAAAATAGACTTACTATTTTTAGTAAGAACTAAAAATAACAAGTAACCACCAAAAGCTCAAACTGGAGAAATAACTGATAAGATCGAAGACTCACAATAGACCATGAGCACCAAACTAGCCCTGCTAAAAATAGAAAGTATCCTTGAATACTGAAAACCCAACACCCAAGAGCTGGAACTGAGTCCCCTTACTAGAACCACTTAGCCTACAGGGACTTTGGGATAGGCTAAAGGTGATGTCCACTGCTCAGAGGCTAGGAGGGGACATTACATTTTCTAAACAAAATAATCATAGGGTATTAATATAATACCTAGGTTGTCATAGATTGTATGTATGCTTACATAGAGTATGAAATATGAGAAATGATATTATCTTGAACTATATGTTGAAGATGTCAATTTGCAATACTATATGTACATGTGTGGTTAACCTGGTTGTTCTTGGGGTTAGGATAATCCATGGATAGGAGTAACCTAGTGGTCACTTAGTTAAGTAATCAGCTTTTAGGTTGAAATTATGTTATTATTGAAAAAAGTATGTGTGGTCATTTACCAAATCGAACTAAGGGGTGGGTGAACATACAAATACACTCGAAGTACTAAGCGATTATTTTTATATATATGAAATCTTTGGAAAAATTAGTGTAAGTAGCCACTGATTACACTTTTTGGTTCACTGTGAGCCAGGTTTGCATAACTAGGCTGGGAATGTCATGCATGTAGGTTGTAGCCAATGTATGGTAGCTTTATTTATGTAGGACACAACATCATGCTTAGAAAGGCTAGTATTATGAGGTTACCAAACCAATCTCTTCGTCAAAGGGTAGAGCCATCTTACCAATTAGGTAAATGTGTGGGGGACTACAATAAGTTTGTGGTTGGTGGAAAATCACTTGAGTGACACTCCCCCTCATACACTTGGCTGCCAAAATTTGAGGATGTATGCCTAGGAAGTGACATCTGAACCATTTGTACTCTATTTCATTAAATCTCTTGGAAGATATGTATGTATTCATGTATCTCTATCTTTATGGAATTGTAATTGGAAAAATGTTATCTTTACATGGGATTATGTAATATGAAATCATTACTTGGGATTATGTAATGTTTCCCTATAAATGCAATGTGAGTTTGAAATGGGATTATTTCAAATGTGCATCTTGTTATTGAATTATAAAGGAAATTTTTTATTGCTTTATGTTGGTAAATATGAAATATTCACATGTGGGTTAAAACTTAGGTAAAATAAATAGGTAAAACATTGGGCATGTTGCATAGTCACACACATGAATGAGGGTTGTTGAAAGATATTAATGATCTCTATACCTTATTAACTTGATTACAATGATAATAAGAAGATAGTCCATTAGAGGAATATGCAAGATATACACCTATTGTGATAATGGACTTGAAATGATATTTTCACCATGGTCTTAAGGTCATGAGTCATAGAATGGATAGTGTGTGGATCCATTGTGACAAGTATTGGTAAGTTTATTATGATAACGATGAAGATGAGTGGTAAGATTATGATCTTGAAAGGATAGTCATATATCATTTTGTAGTCTATGAAATACTAATTTACAATGATCAAGAGTAGAGAAATAAAAATGGCAACATTAATAGTGTATAACATATGTTATTTGCAGCCAATTGCAAAGGTATTAGCATTGAGTGATAGTCCTTTCATGCAAAATATTAAAATAATGAAAAACTATATGACATGGCTAGAAAGAGACAAGGAACAATGACCATAAGACAGAGGGCAGTGACCTTAAACAAAATGCACAACAATAAGGATGAACAAATGAGAAGAGTAATGGGTTTTTTATAAGAAATGACAATGATAGTCCTTGAGGAAGACTAGTTGCAATGATTAAGGAAATTCCATGATAATGGATTAGGGTGATAGGGTTTTGATGAAGTAGTTGAGCACAAAGGAAGACATAATGCATGTAAAGTGAAAGAACAATTGTCATAAGATAGAGTTCACTTAGAAAGCATTGTTGTCAAGGTCATCACTTAGTCATAAAGAGTTTGTGGTCTATAAAAATGACACTCATGCTAAGATTTAGAGGATAGTCATATTAGTAAGAACATGCATATAGGGTTTCAAGGTGAACAAAATGCATGGATTTATAACACAACTAAGCATAATACCCCCTCCAACCATGGAAAAAATTCATGAGAAAATGATGACAGAGAGAGTAGATGACATAAAAACTAGACAAAGATATGAGATAATGTTTTATAGAGGAGGTAGTATCAAGCAGTTGTATATAAACCACTAACTTGACTTTCATTTGTTTGCATTATGGTGGTTAAAACCTTATCCTTATTGTTCTTTATGTTGAGTTTTTCCATAGTAAAAGCCTTATCAAAATCTTTGTTTAAACTTTAATAAAGGATAATCATGATAATAAAAGATAGTCATGATAATCAAGGAGATGAATTTAGTCCATGGCGAAAGAAGACAAGAAACAAAGGTCATACATGGTAGCCTCGTTAATATTAGTCTTCATACATTTTTGAGGAAAAATGAGTGGTAGGAGGACCATTGCCCACTTTCTAGAGTTTATTATTCATCCCATCAATTGGGAGAATGTCAGAAAAATGTACTTATAGGAGAATTTAACTAGTTAGATGTGGATAGTGCATGTGATGGATAACAGTTGTGAATAACATGAGATCTACATGCTTTGAAAGATAATTTGATTGTGCACTTTGTTTGGTTTCTATTGATGCCATTATCTTCCAGGGGTACAAAATATCAACAATGTTAGTAATGAACATATTATGGGTTTCGTATCTGTTGGTGTAATTAATATTTAATTACACTTGCATAACTTTACTTAGGCATTATTTAATTCCTAGGTTATAGGTTTTCATCTTTATCTTATTGAGCTATCTTGTTGCTCAAGATAAGATTAGGTTTATGCATCTTTGCTTTTATAAAGCAAATTATCTCTTGTAATTATGGTACTTAGAATATATCAATTTGCACATCTTTATGCAATCTCTACTTTTTTGTTTTTTCTCTTCTGTGGAAGGTGATTTTTCTGGTTTGCATTTTAGATCTTGGTTTCTAATATGGTATCAGAGCCTCGATTTGCAGCCCCTTCTCAGCCTTTTTGGAGGAATACATTATAGAGCCCGTTTGAGGTCCCTCAAGGGTTTCATTCCTTGATCATCTTTATGCAGCGTCTTGGATCAGATCAGGGTCTTCCGTTGGATTCAGAGCACTAGAAAAGGTCAGAAATGACTTTTATTTCATTCATTTTGGTCACCATTTTCCAAATCTATGAGGGTTTCAAGCTCAGTGATTTTTATGATAGATCTGGGGGTCACCTGATTTTTGGAGCACTTTGGGCCCAAACGGACCTCGCCGTTGGATTTGCAGCACCCAGAAACCCCTATTTTGTTATAAAATTTGTCCAATTTGGGAAAAGTTGTCCGGAGAGGCAAAAAAATTTTTCCCAAGGGTCGTACGGCCCCCAGGCATAGTTTTTGAGGCTCAGAAATTGAAAAAAATAAAAAATAATAATAAAAAAATCAAAATCTGCATGGGATTTTTGCGCGGCCAATTCATTTTTGCAGCACCGCTGCTGCACCACTGGGCGGCCACCGTCGCACCACCGGGTTGCCGCCGCCACCGGCGGCTCCGCCTCCAGCTCTGTCGGCCTACACATCCAGCCCCCAAGCCGGTCATATCGGCATCCAAGGGCTTTGGCCCAACCCCCTACGTGCCAGCCCCTGGTCCTGCATGCAACCAGGGGTCAAATTTTTTAAGCTCCTGAGGGCTGCAAATGGCCAAATCGGACTTTTTTTTAGCAATTTCACGGAAACAAGCATAACTTTCACATACGGCATCATTTTTTTGCAAACGAGATATCATTGGAAAGATGTTTCCAAGATCTATGCAATGGTATAGGTCTAGTTTTCTGGTTTTTATTTTTTGATGTATTTTTCAGCCTTGAAAGTTAGATGTTTTTATTTTCACTCCGGGAGACGTATCTTTTGACTCGCTTATCCATTTTTCATGATTTTCACAGCGTTGGAAAGCTAGTTTCAGCCTATATGCAGATCTAAGGTCATTTACAAAATATTTGTAACTTATTTTATGCATGCATTCATTTTTGTTTCGTGCACTAGGTTTGCATTTTAGCTTATGTTTTTGTAGTTTTGTATTCTCTCCTTCTGCAATCATTGGGTATTGTAATAACGAACTGATATAAAGTTCCATTAAGGGGGGTTCTTGCATCCATTCTTCATATTGGTGAAAACACGCATGAGTTTTTCTGGTTTCTTGTTGTTTCCTTTAGCTTCTTTCTTGCTTAGCTAGACACATCGTTGGTTTGCTTCAGTTCACACTTCACATTGGGATTTTATGGTTCTTGATCCGCATTGGTTCAGATCTTTCTCAGTTTGAAGGCCATGTTTTTATGGTTAATGTTCCAGAATCTTGATGGTACTCATCTTATGGACAGTTTTAGTTTTAGTTTGGCATTGGCTTCGAGAGACACAGATTCTAGATTTTGTCATTGTTATCAATAGTTTTGCACCCTGCTAAATGCAGTATTTAGCAAACTACTGAAACATGGAAACCTCTTTCAGAGGTGGGTGATTTTACGTGAAAGAGGAATCTCCAGAGTGAGTTGGTTCTCCGAATGATGAATTCTATTCTAAAATATCTTCTGAGGAAAGGGATGAAGAATAACTGAACATAAAACCTATTTCTAAGAGATGATTCACCAAACTTATAAGAATTCAGACCTCGCCACTCATAACAATTTCTCTATTACAGTAATCCTCACAATCTCATTGGCACATATCCCATCAGTGATTTGCATGAAGATCTGGAAAACAAATACAACATGCAACTTGAAACATCTAATTCTGAAACACAACCTATAACAGCAAGACATAAAAGGATTCCAATTTGAAAACACAAGTATATCAGATTGTCATTACAAAATTTGAGCAAAAAAATAAGGAGAAACCTACTGCTCTATTAAAACTGGAAGAGTGTTAATCTGACAAAAATTGAGTATCAAAAAGGTTTACAAGCTCCCCAAAATGAGTAAGGGCAAGAAACTCTGATCTGAACTGCTGAGAATGGAGAGTTTGAAAGACTAAATCTATCAAAAGAACTCTCAAGGAAACCCTAATCCGAGCTCAGAAAAAGCTCAAGGAAAAAGGCTTCAAACAAACCCAAAAAACTGCTAAAAAGCAGAAAAAAGCACAATGCTTTTATGATGAACCTGTCAAGCCCCTAAAAATAGGCTAAATCTGTTTTAAAAGCACAAAAAAACCTTATCTCTCCAGGACAAGTCTGAAATCTGACCAAGAAGAAAAGTCAGTCAAAGATCTGCTAAAAATAGCAAGAAAACATAAAGCAGTTTATAAAACATCGCTTTTATGCTTCTGCTTTACAAGATGCAAATTTTTACAATTTGTTTATTTTTTGCAATTCAAAGATTTGCAAATCTTTTGCAAAAAGAAAGAATCACCCTTATTTCTCCATTACATCGTTATGATTTTCTCAAAAATCATAAAACCATATTACATAACCTTCCTTTTATCAAAACTTCTTATTGATTTCTTTAAAACCAATAAAACAAATAAAAACCTAAAATAATGATCCTAAGCGTAAGGCATTCATTAATCTCCCTTAACTACCTTACACTTAAACAATACCCTAAGACATAAACCCACACCTCTAAGGCAAAACAAAAGGTCTTAAACACTTAAGACATCACCCTAGTATAGAAATTCGGCCTTACATAATCATTGATTTAGACTTAGGCTTAAATAAATCATAAGGAAGACGCTATGGGTTCGGCCACCATTTGATATTCAACATGTACATTTTGAATGAAAATTCTGGAAACTTCATAATGCTCGAATTAGGGATTTGATCAAAATAGGGTCAAACCCTAATTCTCATCATTTCACACCTATGACTTGAGAAGAAGGAAACTCTGTCTGAAAGAAATCTACCGCCATGATGATGTCGAATTCGAGCTCGTGCGCACAGAAATCTTCCCTTGCTCTCTAGTTGACCGAATCTCCAGTGGGTAAGTCTGACTTTGAAGTATTGACGCTCTTTTCACTTCATCATTTCGAAAATCAAAACCCTAAAAGCGCGGCCTGCATGAGTTTACTTTCTGATTCTATTCTTTCCTTGACTTCTCCATGCCATTATGAGTTTGAGCTTGATTGGAGACTATGGAAACTTCGACTCATAGTCTTATTCTCCTTCACTGTGCAGAGGTAAGCTTTATATTCTTAGACTCAATGGCTTCGTATTCTGCTCATTTCAGCCTCAAAGCCATGGATAACATACTCTAATGTCTTTATTATGAATCTTTTGTGTGCTTCTCGTGCTCACTGTTGTGTAACATTCTCATTATAAGAGCTCGGCCACTCTTCAAAAATCAAACTCATGCCTTGGGAAACTAAAGAGAAAGCTATGGCCGCGGCTTTAGACTCCATCAGAAATTTAAGCTGGTAATTTTCTTTACTCTGTAGAAACCCTAAAAGGCTTTCTTTATCTCATGAACTTCTAGCCATGTTCAAGTCGTGCCAAAAGAGCACAATAGGAAGCATTTTTGCAGACTTTGGGCTCGACCCAGAACATAAAACTTGCATTATATTAATTAAAAAGTACCTTTGTTTGTGGGTATCACAGGAACTTCAATAAATCTGCATTTTTCCCCTCTGTATTTTGAACTTGAACAAAAAGCTTGCATTCGTTTTATGTTCTTGCCATTTTACTCCATATTTTACATGGGTATTTCTGTAGCTATCTTTTTTTTGCATTTTGAAGCTAAACTGAAGATGGGTACTCGAAATTTTTAAGAAAACTACATTTTCTGTATTTTGAGAATAAACCCACATGTGGGTATTTAAAATTTCAAAAAAGAACTCTATTTCCTTCCTTCCTGAGCTCGATTTATCACATAATTCTTCATATTTGTAGTCATACTGCTGATTTCATGAAAAACCCATATGGGTATCATAAATTATCATACTTTTGTACTCTTCGAAAGCAAACCCTCATGTGGGTATTCAAAATTTTTGAAGAAAAATGCATTTTCTATGTTCTAAAAGCATTTGAGACTATGAAGTAACTGTTATTCGTTCTATCCATATGGCTTGAGCTAGAACAAACAGTGGTTTACCCCACACTTCTAAAGCAAAACAATATCATGGGTTTTGGAATTTTTCAAAGCAAAAGTATGTATTTTATTTCTGACAGAACTCGACCTCTCATACTTGCTTGAAATGGTGATAAACTGTATACTTGCTTGCATTTCTTTCAGGATTTTGACTCAAACAACCAGTGACATTTTGTATTTATGTGACCCTCCCTGATAGCTATAATACCTGAGCTCAATTCACTGAACTGTTATTGACATGGAGCTGTAAACTATCCTTAAAAAGAACATCCAACCTTCACATTCCGAGAGTACTCTCCAGGTACTAAGAATTTGAAAGATCTATTTTGAATTCAAAACTCCATATGTGTATTAAGCTCAAATTTGAACATTCCATTATGGTCTCTAACTGCATTCTGTGCTCATCCTGTAGATATGACAGAAACCTTACCTCACTGTTATGTCAAGACCTTGACTGAGTAATCTTGACTAATCATTGACACACGATTCTGTTTGAGGCACCATTGCGATCAAAATGAGTTCGCTGCTTTTGATGTATCTCCTAATAACTGGTACTCCATATTTGAGTATTGTATCACTGACGCCCATTATTGTATCCGGCTACTCCCTTGAAACATAAATTGTCATAGTTAAGATCTGAAAATACAAATTGATCCAAAGTGAACTCCTATTTTTTGTGTTTTAGCACTTATGTGGGGTTTTATCTTAACATTGAATCATACTGGAATGTACCTAGTCTTTAGTTCTTAGGCACAACTGACACCTCAAAACCTTCTTCTGGAAACAAACTGTTTGCTCTTTCCTTAATTCGAACACAGCAGCTTTCACTTCCTACACTTGAATTCTGTAGAAGTTTTTTTTCCATTTTGCTTTTGAATTGAAATATTGCATCAGTATGGACCACTTTTAAACACCAGTTCAAATGTATAACTGGTAACTCAGAATCATTCTGGAAAGAAAATACTTGCTCCTCTGTTATTTTTCTGAAAAGATCACTCTATTATTACCATTGATAATGCAGTATTTCTTCACCAGTCAACTCAAAACTAGAAATTTGTCTAACACTCAGGTGCACTGTCTGTATTTGTTTTCATGAGCAACATGGTACTTTTCATGCATTTTTATATTTCACTGCACAAACTGCTCTCAGAAACTATTTTATTTGATGATGAAAATTAGAACAAAACATTAAGGCATGTGTATGCCTTTTCACTATCCAAAAGAGAAATAATGAATTGAAACTCACATGACATATGATTATAATCAGCACAGAAAATGAAGTAAATCAGCAATTTCTGATGCAAATGCATTCTGTTAAATTCCTTAAGTGAACTAAACTCACTGTTCACCTATAGCCTTTAGAAAGAAATGTTGATCGTTATGAATGCATAGTTGGTTTCGTTACTTGATGGATAACTCTATTTTACTCTTCCACTTGTTATTCATTTTGTTTGATGTATATGATGAAATATCTTTCAAAACAGCCCATTTAATGCATAGGGCAACATGCCGAGCTCTACCCTTGTGGGAGCCCCTTTTACTCCACATGCTTGGTCTTCAAACAATATTCAGCTTCATGACTTAACCTATACCTGCACAAGGAAGCAAACAACGTTAGCATAAAAATAGAACATGTTGATTATGATGTTGATACTTCTCCTTCAGCTCACTTCCTTCATACTACATTTGATTGAGTGTTTCAATGCATTGCTAATAGTATTTTGTACTATTGTAGGTGCATCATATGAGTTATGTCATAGTCGGAACTACTGACACCCCTCTTTTCCTCTTACAGGTCGATGAAGCTCGAGAAGACGAGGTGCACCATTCAACATCAAGTGTCGATAATCAGGCAATGATGACTATGTTGTTGCTTATATGTTCTCCTTTTGCATCTTCAGTAGTGCATTGTGATGTTAGAAATGTATTGGAACAGTTATAGTTATCCACAGCTTGTGTGGATCCTTGATTTCAATTTTTTTTTTTCAGTTGAAAAGAAAATGCATCTCATGCAATGTTGTAATACTATTCAAGTTAAGCCTTGTAAAAAATATGAGTTCTTTTTGAAATGAATAAAAGCATCTGAAATGCTATTTTGCACATGTACTCAATTCTGTCTTTCTTTTAAAACTACAACTTCTGAATGGCACTCTGCAACTCCACCTCACTAAAAATGCATAGCTGATAATTGATGCATAATGACAATGATGTGAAACCGCATTTAAAAATAATCTACAATTCCACTTAATTTTGAAAAACAATCAGCCAGCTCCTTCATTTGAGCTGAGGTGAAAAATATGTAACATTTTGGTGATTTCCCCTATATGCTTGCCTGCTAAGCATAGATCAGTGGCCTTTAAAACAATTCATTGGGCGCGAAGTCAAACCTGCCCCTTCTTGTGAACTCAGAAAACATGAACAGCAACACTCCAAATAGCAGCAAGAAAATGGAACAAAACAAAAAGCAAACTAATAGGCCCCGGTGGCCAACAAAACAATGCGCAGTAGCTCTTAGAGAAAGCAAACTACTGAAATGAAATGTGTGAAACACACTTATTTGCAAAATATTCTACCTAACAATGAGATAACTTATCTCAAGGGCAGTGTTTGAGGTGGATCCCATTCACTGGGATAGACAACACCTCACCAGTCATCTTGGAAAGTTGGAATGCGTTGTGTTCTTTGCATTCCGTAATCACATAAGGCCTATCCCATATTACATCAAACTTGGAATGTCGTCCAGGTCTACTTTTAAATTCATTCCACTTGAAGACTAGATCTCCAACAATGAAATCACGAGGCTTCGCCCTCTTGTCAAAAGTATTCTTCATTTGCGCTTGATGTATTTCTAGCTGTCTCAGAGCTTCTTTTCTGGTTTCTTCGAGTTCAACCAGCTATGCAAACCTCACTTCAAGAGGTTGTTCATTCAGCAACTCCAGTTCTTTAACATAACTCAATGTTGGTAACTCAATTGAAATAGGCAACTTAGCCTCTCTGCCATAAGTCAAAACAAAAGGTGAACAACCAGTGGCTCTTTTAGGAGTTATTCTGTCAGCCCAAAGGGCTAGCTTCAGCTTTTCATGCCACGTTCTCTGGTTATCTTCAACAGTTTTCTTGATTATCAGAATCAGATTCTTATTTGTGGATTCCGCTTGGCCATTACCTTGCGGATAATAATTTGATGAAGTGTTCAGATAGATGTTATTTCTGACAGACCAATCTGAAATCTTTAATCCAATGAAAGCTAAACCGTTATCTGAAATGATTGAATCTGGGACACCGAATCTTGATATGAGATCTTGATAAAAATTAAGTACTGAAGTCTCATTTGCTTCCTTTAAAGTAATAGCTTCGGTCCACTTTGTAAAATAATTTGTGGCAGTAAGAATCCACTTATGACCTACACTCAAAGGCGGGTTTATAGGACCAATAAAATCCAAGCCCCACTTAGCAAAGGGTTGTTCTACCCGAATCGGGTGCAAGGGCAGCAGTGCGAGCCTCTGATTACCAGCAAATAATGCACATTTCTCACATTTTCTGACCCATGCAATAGCATCTTTAAATAGATCTGGCCAATAATAACCAGCTCTCATAATTTTTAGAGCTGTTGTTCTTGCAGCAAAGTGACCTCCAGAAGGTCCATCATGAAATTCTGCCAGCAGCTTGTTAACTTGATCAGGCTAACAAAACACCTTGGAAATCTCTTCTATAGAGAACGCCATCAATAACTGCATAAGGGATGGCCTGTAATCTATAGTACCTTCTTTTTGCTCTGTCCAAGCCTTCGGGGCATTCGCCAATTTGCAGATAATGTATTATCTGCTGCAACCATGTAGCAGGGGGTGTTTGAACAGCACTCGGAACATCGTTACTTAGCACTATTTCTACATTTGTAGCTTCTTTCAAACTGTTGTTTTCACTTCTAGCAATCTGTTCACACAAGCCCTTGCCTCTAATGAGTTTGGTTACTTTAATGTCAACATCAAACTCCATCACTTTAGTGATCCAACCAACATGCTTGTCATTAATATCTTTGTTAAGCAGAAACTCTTTAACAGTTGAATGAGCCACTAATAAATGAACCTTGTTGTTGGACAACATGTGTCTAAATTTTTTCAAGCTTCTTACAACAGCAAAAACATGTTTCTCCACAAAAGAGTACTTTACCTCATAATCGTGCAAAAATTGGCTAAAAAACGCAATAGGCTATTCTAAGCCTTCCTTGTTTTGCTGACATAACATGGTTGAAACTGTATCCACTCCTCTAAAAGCATATAGGATGAAATCTTTGTCAAAGTTTGGATTAATGAGAGTAGGAGCGGCTGCGAGCGCTTCTTTGATCTACTCGAAGCTCCTCTTTCCTTCCTTGGTCCAACTGAATGGCATGTTTTTCTTCAGCATAGAAGTGAGAGGTTGCAGCAAGGCTGCGATATTTGGTATAAACCTCCTTATGAAATTTATTCTCCGAAGAAATCTTTGCAAGCCTTTCTTATGGGTTGGTAATGGCAATTCGAGAATTGCAGAAACTCTTTCAAGATCGATTGAAATACCTTGCTTTGAGACAATATGTCCCAGCAACTTGCCTTCATGCACCGAAAAGATACACTTTTTCAGATTGAGAGACACTCCGAACTCTCTGCACCTTTGAAAAATCTGTTCCAAGTGATCCAAATGTTCATTAGCATTTCTGGAAAAAATAGTTATATCATCTAAATATACCAAAACAAATTTGTTCATAAGGTTGTGAAAGGCCATATCCATAGCACGTTGGAACATTGCTCTAGCATTTGATAAGCCGAAAGGCATCTTCTTGTAGGCCATCGTGCCCCACTTGGTTGTGAACGATGTTTTAAACTGATCCTCTTGCTTAACCAAAATCTAGTTATAACCTGAATAGCCATCTAACAGGGAAAATCTGTCAGAACCAGAAACTACTTGTAAAATTTGCTCCATAGAAGGGAGTGGGTAATGGTCTTTCAAAGACACTCTATTCAGATCTCGGAAATCGACACAAAGTCTAATTTCTCCACTCTTCTTCCTGACTAGAACTAAATTCAACACCCAAGAGGTGTGCTTGATAGGAAAAATGATACCGCTTTCAACTAGCTTGTTCATCTCAGCTTTCATGAGGTGTTCCAACTTAGGATTAAGTGGTCTTTGCTTCTGCCTTACTGGTTTTGCATCAGGCTCAAGCTCGATGGTATGTTGTGCTAAATCAGGGTTAAAACCTCTTAAATCTTTGTATTCCCAAGCAAAAACATCACTATATTTTTGACATAACAGAATGAAAGCTTGTTGTTCCTCTTGACTACACACCTTACCCAGCTTGAGAAGCTTGCCTTTGAAAATTTCAATAGTTGTATAGTGCTCTTCCTTAACTGTCAAGCTGCATTTGTCCTTCCGGACTTGATCATCTGAATTAAAGATAGATTCTAATGTCACCAAACCTTTCGGCAGCTTATTGGTCTTTAATTGTACGATCTGGTCTTCATATTGCTGCTGCCACTTTTGTTGATTTCCATCTACGAACTCAGCTTCAGCAATGCGAAAATTCATGATTTTCTCATCGCTGTCAAAAACCTGCTAGCTCACGTTATTGTCAGGTACAGAAGGTCTGACCACTATCTTCACATATTGACGTGCTTCTATTTTATGAATCTCTTTGGGAATATCAAACTGGGCTCCTATGGCAGCGAGCTTGTCAGCATGCTTATTTTGATTTCGAGGAATCGACAAGATATTAAAAGCATTAAAATCTTCCATCAAATCCCATACACGGTGCTTGTATTTCTTAAGTAAATCATTTTTTGCAGCATTTAAATTTCTAACCTGATTCACAATCAGCTCTGAATCACCATAAACTTGCAAAAATTTAATACCTCGCTTGCGGGCCCACTCAAGGCCATGTACCAATGCTTCATACTCAGCTGTATTATTTGAACAGCTGAAAGCAAATCTGTAGGCTGAATAATACTCATCTCCTTCAGGCGATATCAGCATAGCTCCACCTCTGGCACCAACACTGCTCCTTGAACCATCGAAATAAAGTTTCCACAACTCACTATCTTTCCCTATAGACGGTCCATCCTCTTTGCAAAGATTAGGCATGTCGCAATCAGACTCGTGAATCATATAAACTCCTAAACCTACCTCATCTATGTTTTGGAACGGATCAAGCTCATGATCTTCGGCTGCCCATTCATCGAGACTGATGTAGTCTCATTGGGTGCCACAGTTTGAGGTCATGGTTTGCTCCTCCATTGCATAGGTGGCATAGAGATTAGTGTTTATAAAGCTTGGGGAGTATGGTTCGATATGGTCTTTGGCGAGAGGCTCATAATTAATAGTCACTTTCGTACCATACCTTGTTCTAAAAAATAGATGAGACCAATCAAAAGACAAAAACCCACCCAACTTGGTTGTAAAATCCCGTGATAAACAAATGGCAAAGTGCGGCGGTAAGTCAATAACATGAATATCTTGGTGAATAGCAAAACTCGGGGATGCATGCAAGGTAAGAGCTAAATTTCTTATTATGCCAGCAGTCTTGACAGCAGACCCATCTAGTTGCACTACGCCTTTCTTAGGGTTAGGCTCATAAACAAGACCTAATTTATCGGCTAAACTTTTAGGCATGACTGAACTACTGGCACCAGAGTTGACCATACAATTATGCACAATTTTATCACCTATGATCAGACTTAAGTAAAACGGAGGGGGTTTTACCTCTTTTACCTTCTGCCCACTTTTCTCCTCCAAGTCATTAGCCAACACAACCTTCGCAACTCCTTAATTGGTGTTGTCAGAAATAGACAATTCAGCTAATGCATCCTGCAGTAATCTTTTTTGTCCTGGAAGCTGCAAAGCGTCTAATATCGACATATTGACAGTAGTTTTCTTAATATGCTCCATGATATTGAAGGATGAAACATTTACCTTCTGCTGGTTTTTTGTAACAGCAGCTTCATTTTGCTTTTGCACAAGCTGAGAATGCATTTTTGACAGCTCCTTATTAGGTATTTCCTGCCCCCTTTGCAGAATCTACATTTTAGGCTGAGTGGTAGTGTTAACTTTTGATAAAACAGGCTAAGTACTAACAGTAGGCTGCTGTTGTGCACTTCCAGCTTGCTATCCTAGATCCATAGCTCATTTTTTAGACCTGGTATTAGCCGAAATAGGAGAATCTTGCCGGTCTTGGCCATTCATGCCACAAAATTCGGAGCTCTGCCAGTTTGGCAAGGCAACTTCTAAATTATCTTACTGTTCTTGATTCTGATCTGCAACATGTTCTGAAGCAGCATATATATTCAGCACCATTAAAGCTTGATTCCTCACTCCGTTGGCGCAAGCTGATTGTTTGTGGGGTTGATTGCATGGGTAGCACCAGTCACAATCTTGAGCGACATTATTTTGCGGCACAAGCTCTTTTGACGTGTTGGTTGTGTTCGGATTGTATCGTTGGAATGGCCGAGGGTTAAAATTCCTTCTTTGGGCTTGATAATCACCTTGGAAAGCGGGCCTATTTTGTTGGTTTTGCTGATATGGGGCTTGATAAGGCTTATGTTCTTGGCCAACGTGCTTCTTAATAGTCACAAGGTCATTCCCGATAGTCTTTAATATGTTTTTTAGCTCCTACATTTCGAGATTTGAGGCTGGGGCAGCAACTTCTTGGACTGTACTATGATATCCTATTGTTGGAACTAGCGGGACAACAGCCAAGGGGGGTATAGCAGCAGGAATAGGCAGCTGTATTTCCAGAAACAAGGGCATGGGGGTCTAGGAGCTATGTCTCCAACTTGAATAAGGCAATTTTCAGCATTAATAGCAATGTTATAAGCATTTGGAAGCGTTAAACCACCCATAGACTGAGTCATGACAACAATCTTACTATTCAAAGCCTTTAGATAAAACAGAAATGCATGTGCCGGTAAGGGTTTTACCGCTGCCGTGATTCTATCCCAAGTCCTCTGGAATCTGTAGTTGAAATTCGCCAAGTGTTCATGCGGTGCCCTTTGAATGGTACTCAACTGCTCTAACAAAGATAAGTTGTCAGATTTATCCGCAAAGTGCTAGTATAGACCACTACCTAGAGTGTCCCATGTTCTGATTGAATTTGCAGCGAGACCTCTGAACCGCTGTAGCGCTTTGCCCTTGAGTGAAGTAGCTAGCAGCCTTAGAGCAACGTTATCTTGAGTAATATTGTGTACTGAACATAACGTGGCTACGTCACGAATGTGTTCAACTGGTGTGGTGTAGTCTTCTCCAGTGAAATATGGTAGTCCTCGAAGGGCTACAACTGGAATATCATCATGTTGGGCAATATCTAATGACTGCCTCCATTAAAAGGTGTGAACGGGTGCTGCCTCAATGGTGCCGCCATTGATGGTACTTGAGATATCGGTACTGGTACACCAGGTGACAGAACTAGAGCACCAAGAACGGGAGGTGTTGACTTCGATCTTGTAGGGACTTCAAAAAGTCTTCTTGCTGTCCTGCCTCTCCTTCGTGATGGGGACAACTCCTGATACTTGAAAGGTTTTGAACTTGATCTTGTTTGAATATTTCTCATGCGTGGGCTGTACTAGCATGCAGAAAATAGAACCGGAGTCACCAGGTATATTGATAGCCTCCAAAAGGCTGGAAAAGATCTGTTGCATATACCAAACAGCAAACTAAAAAATTAAAATTCTCTGAAAGTTACTTTTAGTGTCGCACCGGGTGTGCCAAAAACTGTTATCAATAGTTTTGCACCCTGCTGAATGCAGTATTCAGCAAACTACTGAAACATGGAAACCTCTTTTAGATGTGGGTGATCTTACGTGAAAGAGGAATCTCTAGAGTGAGCTGGTTCTCCGAATGATGAATTCTATTCTAAAACAGCTCCTGAGGAAAGGGATGAAGAATAACTGAACATAAAACCTATTTCTAAAAGATGATTCACCAAACTTATAAGAATTCAGACCTCACCACTCATAACAATTTCTCTATTGCAGTAATCCTCACAATCTCATTGGCACATATCCCATCAGTGATTTGCATGAAGATCTGGAAAACAAATACAACATGCAACCTGAAACATATAATTCTGAAACACAACCTATAACAGCAAGACATAAAAGGATTCCAATTTGAAAACACAAGTATATCAGATTGCCATTACAAAACTTGAGACAGAAAAGAAAAAGTAGAAACCTGCTGCTCTATTAAAACTGGAAGAGTGTTAATTTGACAAAAACTAAGTATCAAAAAGGTTTACAAGCTCCCCAAAATGAGTAAGGGCAAGAAACTCTGATCTGAACTGCTGAGAATGGAGAGTTTGAAAGACTAAATCTATCAAAAGAACTCTCAAGGAAACCCTAATCTGAGCTCAGAAAAAGTTCAAGGAAAAAGGCTTCGAACAAACCCAAAAAATTGCTAAAAAGCAGAAAAAAGTACAATGCTTTTATGATGAACCTGTCAAGCCTCTAAAAATAGGCTAAATCTGTTTTAAAAGAACAAAAACACCTTATCTCTCCAGGACAAGTCTGAAATCCGACCAAGAAGAAAAGTCAGTCAAAGATCTGCTAAAAATAGCAAGAAAACATAAAGCAGTTTATAAAACATCGCTTTTATGCTTCTGCTTTACAAGATGCAGATTTTTACAATTTGTTTATTTTTTGCAATTCAAAGATTTGCAAATCTTTTGCAAAAAGAAAGAATCACCCTTATTTCTCCATTACATCGTTCTGATTTTCTCAAAAATAATAAAACCATATTACATAACCTTCCTTTTATCAAAACTTCTTATTGATTTCTTTAAAACCAATAAAACAAATAAAACCCTAAAATAATG
Organism: Sequoia sempervirens; assembly: GCA_007258455.2. Classification (NCBI taxonomy): domain Eukaryota; kingdom Viridiplantae; phylum Streptophyta; class Pinopsida; order Cupressales; family Cupressaceae; genus Sequoia; species Sequoia sempervirens. The sequence continues at coordinate 125,417 of VDFB02161650.1, read as the reverse complement.
ATCCTAAGCGTAAGACATTCATTAATCTCCCTTAACTACCTTACACTTAAACAATACCCTAAGACATAAACCCAAACCTCTAAGGCAAAACAAAAGGTCTTAAACACTTAAGACATCACCCTAGTATAGAAATTCGGCCTTACATAATCATTGATTTAGACTTAGGCTTAAATAAATCATAAGGAAGACGCTATGCGTTCGGCCACCATTTGATATTCAACATGTACATTTTGAATGAAAATTCTAGAAATTTCATAATGCTCGAATTAGGGATTTGATCAAAATAGGGTCAAACCCTAATTCTCATCATTTCACACTCGTGACTTGAGAAGAAGGAAACTCTGTCTGAAAGAAATATGCCGCCATGATGATGTCGAATTCGAGCTCGTGCGCACAGAAATCTTCCCTTGCTCTCTAGTTGACCGAATCTCCAGTGCGTAAGTCTGACTTTGAAGTATTGACGCTCTTTTCACTTCATCATTTCAAAAATCAAAACCCTAAGGGCGCGGCCTGCATGAGTTTACTTTCTGATTCTATTCTTTCCTTGATTTCTCCATGCCATTATGAGTTTGAGCTTGATTGGAGACTATGGAAACTTTGACTCGTAGTCTTATTCTCCTTCACTGTGTAGAGGTAAGCTTTATGTTCTTAGACTCAATGGCTTTGTATTCTACTCATTTCGGCCTCAAAGTCATGGCTAACATACTCTAATGTCTTTATTCTGAATCTTTTGTGTGCTTCTCTTGCTCACTGTTGTGTAACATTCTCATTATAAGAGCTCGGCCACTCTTCAAAACTTGAACTCATGCCTTGGGAAACTAAAGAGAAAGCTATGGCCGCGGCTTTAGACTCCATTAGAAATTTAAGCTGGTAATTTTCTTTACTCTGTAGAAACCCTAAAAGGCTTTCTTTATCTCATGAACTTCTGGCCATGTTCAAGCCATGCCAAAAGAGCACAATAGGAAGCATTTTTGCAGACTTTGGGCTCGACCCAGAACAGAAAAATTGCATTATATTAATTAAAAAGCACCTCTGTTTGTGGGTATCACAGGAACTTCAATAAATCTACATTTTTCCCCTCTCTGTATTTCGATCCAGAACAAAAAGCTTGCATTCATTTTATGTTCTTGCCATTTTACTCCAGATTTTACATGGATATTTCTATAGCAATCTTTTTTTTTGCATTTTGAAGCTAAACTGAAGATGGGTACTCGAAATTTTTAAGGAAACTACATTTTCTGTATTTTGAGAATAAACCCACATGTGGGTATTTAAAATTTCGAAAAAGAACTCTATTTCCTTCCTTCCTGAGCTCGATTTATCACATAATTCTTCATATTTGTAGTCATACTGCTGATTTCATGAAAAACCCATATGGGTATCATAAATTATCATACTTTTGTACTCTTCGAAAGCAAACCCTCATGTGGGTATTCAAAATTTTTGAAGAAAAATGCATTTTTTGTGTTTTGAAAGCATTCGAGACTATGAAGTAACTGTTATTCATTCTATCCATATGGCTCGAGCTAGAACAAACAGTGGTTTACCCCACACTTCTGAAGCAAAACAATATCATGGGTTTTGGAATTTTTCAAAGCAAAAGCATGTATTTTATTTCTAACAGAACTCGACCTCTCATACTTGCTTGAAATGGTGATAAACTGTATACTTGCTTGCATTTCTTTCAGGATTTTGACTCAAACAACCAGTGACATTTTGTATTTATGTGACCCTCCCTGATAGCTATAATACCTGAGCTCAATTTATTGAACTGTTATTGACATGGAGCTATAAACTATCCTTAAAAAGAACATCCAACCTTCACATTCCGAGAGTACTCTCCAGGTACTAAGAATCTGAAAGATCTATTTTGAATTCAAAACTCCACATGTGTATTAAGCTCGAATTTGAACATTCCATTATGGTCTCTAACTACATTCTGTGCTCATCCTATAGATATGACAGAAACCTTACCTCACTATTCTGTCAAGACCTTGACTGAGTAATCTTGACTAATCATTGACACACGATTCCATTTGAGGCACCATTGCGAACAAAATGAGTTCAGTGCTTTTGTTGTATCTCCTAATAACTGGTACTCCATATTTGAGTATTGTATCACTGACGCCCGTTATTGTATCCAGCTACTCCCTTGAAACAAAAATTTTCATAGTTAAGATCTGAAAATACAAATTGATCCAAAGTGAACTCCTATTTTTTGTGTTTTAGCACTTATGCAGGGCTTTTATCTTAACATTGAATCATACTGGAATGTACCTAGTCTTCAGTTCTTAGGCACAACTGACACCTCAAAACCTTCTTCCGGAAACAAACTGTTTGCTCTTTCCTTAATTCTAACACAGCAGCTTTCACTTCCTACACTTGAATTTTGTAGAAGTTTTTTCCATTTTGCTTTTGAATTGAAATATTGCATCAGTATGGACCACTTTTAAACACCAGTTCAAATGTATAACTAGTAACTCAGAATCATTCTAGAAAGAAAATACTTGCTCCTCTATTATTTTTCTGAAAAGATCACTCTATTATTACCATTGATAATGCAGTATTTCTTCACCAGTCAACTCAGAACTAGAAATTTTTCTAACACTCAGGTGCATTGTCTATATTTGTTATCGTGAGCAACATGGTACTCTTCATGCATTTTTATATTTCACCGCACAAACTGCTCTCAGAAACTGTTTTCTATGATGATGAAAATTAGAACAAAACATTAAGGCATATGTATGCCTGTTCACTATCCAAAAGAGAAATAATGAATTGAAACTCTCATGACATATGATTATAATCAACACAAAAAATGAAGTAAATCAGCAATTTCTGATGCAAATGCATTATGTTAAATTCCTTAAGTGAACTAAACTCACTGTTCACCTGTAGCCTTCAGAAAGAAATGTTGATCGTTATGAATGCACAGTTGGTTTCGTTACTTGATGGATAACTCTGTTTTACTCTTCCAGTTGTATTTCATTTTGTTTGATGTATATGATGAAATATCTTTCAAAATAGCCCATTTAATGCATAGGGCAGGATGCCGGGCTCTACCCTTGTGGGAGCCCCTTTTACTCCACATGCTTGGTCTTCAAACAATATTCATCTTCATGACTTAACCTATACCTGTACAAGGAAGCAAACAACGTTAGCATAAAAATAGAACATGTTGATTATGATGTTGATACTTCTCCTTCAACTCACTTCCTTCATACTGCATTTGATTGATTATTTCAATGCATTGCTAATAGTATGTTGTACTATTGTAGGTGCATCATATGAGTTATGTCATAGTCAGAGCCACTGACACCCCTCTTTTCCTCTTACAAGTCGACGAAGCTCGAGACGACGAGGTGCACCATTCAACATCAAGCGTCGACAATCAGGCAATGATGACTATGTTGTTGCTTATATGTTCTCCTTTTGCATCTTCAGTAGTGCATTGTGCTGTTAGAAATGTATTGGAATAGTTATAGTTATATCCACGGCTTGTGTGGATCCTTGATTTCAATTTTTTGTTTTCAGTTGAAAAGAAAATGCATCTCATGCAATGTTGTAATACTATTCAAGTTAAGCCTTGTAAAAAATGAGTTCTTTTCGAAATGAATAAAAGCATCTGATATGCTATTTTGCACATGTACTCAATTTTGTCTTTCTTTTAAAAATGCAACTTCTGAATGGCACTCTACAACTCCACCTCACTATAAATGCATAGCTGATAATTGATGCATAATGATAATGATGTGAAACCGCATTTAAAAACAATCTGCAATTCCACTTGATTTTGAAAAACAATCAGCCAGCTCCTCCATTTGAGCTGAGGCAAAAAATATGTAACAGTCATCATTATGGGCTTCATTCATCTTTTCATCTACTGTTGCTTATAGATTCCAGGGTTGATCCAGTATGTGAGTTTCCAGTGTTCCTTGGCATCGGGTTTGCTGTTGCATTTGTGATTCCAATATGGTATTTTGCAAATAGAAGTATCTTTTCGTGCTTGCCAAATTTGGGGTTCCAGTGATTCTTTGCAGTAGTTCATCTCATTGAGGGGGGGTTTTTCCCACTGGGTTTTCTCTCTCTTTGCATTTGTATATGGGCACCTGATCAGGCCTTTGTTGTTGGGACCCAACTCACATCTTTGCATAATAATCTGCTTCTCCCTAAGTTGCACTTATGGGGGGGGTGTTGGTGTAATTAATATTTAATCACACTTGCATAACTTTACTTAGGCATTAGTTAATTCCTAGGTTATAGGTTTTCATCTTTATCTTATTAAGCTATCTTGTTACTCAAGATAAGATTAGGTTTATGCATCTTTGGTTTTATAAAGAAAATTATCTCTTGTAATTATGGTACTTCGAATATATCAATTTGCACATCTTTATGCAATCTCTGCTTTTTTGTTTTTTCTCTTCTGTGGAAGGTGATTTTTCTGGTTTGCATTTCAGATCTTGGTTTCTAACATGGTATCAGAGCCTCGAATAACACATAAATAATGAACTAAAAAATATGTGTAATCTCTTGGAAAAGAATGCATCCCTACTAATGAAATGGCTCAGCTATTTATAGAGCAACCTAGCAACCTCATGGCCTATAGTTTAGGCATGTAAATGGACAACAAGCTCCATGTAAAGCAACACATGAAACTCAACAAAAAGGCGGCGACTTCCTAAGCTCATACTCAACAAAACCACCTACATGTCGACTTGCAGTATTGACAAAAAATACAAGACTTATTCAATTTGCATATGCTCAATTTGAATTGTCACAAAGAATAGACATCTACAACAACTTGGTTTTAGAGGTGGTGCCAAATCCATCCCTCTTTCATTCTTGTTTGGCATGGTTTAACTACCCATAGAAACAGTTAACTACCATTTCTCAACAGCAAACATCCATTGATTTGTATAGAGGATGAGTCAACCAAAGCAATAAAATTGTTTGAAAAAATCAAAGTTGATCATATCAAAGGCATCGACCAAATATATGCTTTAATATTGACACAACACAACAATATCAAACACAATACAATGTCTTATATCATGTGTCAATTGAGTGATAATCGGTTTCAAAAACAGTCATAAGCAACTTTGATACGACTACTAAGAATATAGTCTTTATTGATTATTATTTACCTCCTCTATCATAATCATTATCAACTATTACTAGCCTTTATAAATTGGCTTCTAATAAAGTAAATGATAGTCAACTTTAATCATCAAGGATTCGGCCTTAATAACTTAGTCTATGTTGATCGGCCACAATTCATCCCTTAACCCATTGTCATTTAGCTTCTAAAGCACTATTCATACATAGCCATACTCTGTTCACTAAATGATAATCCGCATTTTAATGCCTTATGCAATGTGTGGTTTAGACGCTACTTTGTTGTCTCTAGCATTCTCTTTCTTGTACCATGCTCATGCGTGGTTTATTCTATTTGTCTAAGGCCGCAAAGCTAAGTATTATATCACACTGGATGTGTGTATATGTGGCACCATGAATATATATTCATTTAATTTGGTCATAATATATATCATATTTATATTCACACTATATATCTCTTATACGTATATATGTATACATTTACATATATGAGAATTGACTCATATGATAAATACACATTTATCGTTACCTTGAATGCTTAACTCATATTGTTAATAAAGCATGTATACATTCGATATACAAATGAAGACAACCAAGGTAGCAATCACATTGTCACAATATATATCATATGTCTATATATATACGCATACACACTCCTCTATTAAGTTTTTATGCTTATGTGTGTATTTGTTTATATACAAACATATATATATATATATATATATATCATATAACAATGTAATTGATCCATGCAATATCTCGATTGCATACATCCTTGTTTACCATTACCCGTCAAACAATAGACATGTACTCTTACATACACATATATATCTAAACATATATTCTTAAATGTCAATCAAGTAAGAATACATTTGACATATAAATGTATTTGAACGAGTTAACAATCAAACAAAAATAATATATTAAATACATACATGTATATATATATATATATATATATATATTAACACACTTCTCTATATAAGCGTTAATGCTTATGTGTGTGTGTGTGTATATATATATATATATATATATTTATATGCATATATCCAATCACACATATATATCATATTGTACAAAGAAATGAAGTCATGTAATCCATTCAATAATCGAACGATTATGACCATGTGATTATACTCTCACAAAAACCATAACTAACATTTATATACATATATGCATATCTTATACATATGTCATCATGCTCGTATGGACATCCCATTATATCCATCATACGTGTATGTTGACATATGCATATATATACATATATATATACATATATATATATATATATCCCAATACTCATTCACCCATATAGTCAAGTTTCCAAATAGCGTTGGCTACTTTGGTGAGTCTGTCCACTAGAACATTATGTTAGTTTTACCAACATAGACAGATTGATCTATCTTGTGTACTACCACTTTCCCTCTAGAATATCAAGTGAGTATACATGTCCTACCAATGATGACATTTGGTCTTCATTTCCTGGCATACTAGACAATAACTTGCTACATACTTTTCAACACTTTATTCTATCTTTTCTCAGATTATAGTGGTTTCTCATCTAGCAATTCCCTTTGTCATTCCAATTTCCTAACCCTGACATTAATTTCCTCGTTTCATTCCTGAATCTTCCAAAAAATTTGGGTACATGGGTCCTTTTATATCCATTAATAGTCTATTCTTTGACTAAGTGAAAACCCATTTTACGACCTCACACCATCTTTAATTCCCATGTATTAATGGTTAGGAGTTTAGTAGGGATAAATCTCCTTTATTTTAGGACATCCACAACATGGATTTCTTTCGTCCTAGGATTATTTCCAAAGATGAAATTCATCTTTAAACTCAATCTAATTTTATTGATAAGAATTGGTACAAATTTCAAGTATTAATCCTTGTTCAATCATGTTGGTCCCTATAAAATATAAAATTTAATTACATATTTAATTACCAAGCATGAACGTTTCTCATTGGTTCCATTGATTCACTTAATCACATAGGTGGGTTCCAACTCCGATATACCCTAATTCTAGGATAGAGTCAACAATCATTTAGACTAATCCGATGTTATAGGTTACTCTAACCCTATATGTTCCAATCTAGACCAATGTACAACTCAACCAAGTAAGTTATTCCCAACGTAAAGGTGTTAATGAGTAGTCAACTACATAACCCAACTCAATAGGTTAAAATGTAACCTAAGGTCTCTCTTTTTATTTGAATGAACCTATCATTCCAAATAGGTTATTCCAATGCTAGGATTTCATTCAAGAGTAAGGCATGATCAAATAATCATTCTCATAAAGAGATTTTTGATGTGGTTTCCTAGCATCACATCTTGTTTTTTTCTTTCATACCATCTCTATGGCTTAATAGCTAAACCTTATCATCCCCAGGTCTCTTAGCATAGTAAGCTATAGTATCAAGTTACTTTATGACATGGATGTATTTCATAATATATAGTATTACTATCTATGTATAAAAATAACATCGTTATCCATTTTCCCCATATAAGGTATATAGGAGTGTTGAGACACTTTCTTCCAATTCACGAGTAACCTAGATCTTCCCTTGTTAATCCCATAGGCAATGATCTTCCCTTTCATGACCAAGTAATATGCCTATCCTTTTTCTAAGGCATCCATGATAATGTCATTTGATCTTCCAATCAACATATATAAAGTATTGAGTGGTAATATTCCTTTCTCATTGGTCACAATTCTTGACCTTCTTACTATCTTCCAATAACTCCACTACTTTATTCTTGTGGTCATTAAATGTATGACTTAATTGACATTATGACTTACGAAGAAGTCATTATTTCTTCCAAATTGAAAATATATTCACAATTTTTGTTGGTTGGGGTACTTAATTTGAGTCAATCCATTCTCTTCCTTCCCCCCTTAGTGTTTTCACAACATTCAATCAACTTAAAGTTGAACTCCTAGAATCACTTGCTTCTTTGAAAATATTTTTCATTCCTTGATGTTGGATTTCTATTGCCTTTTTCTTGCCTCAATGGAATACTTTGAATATACTTTTCCCCATAGTTAGATTCATCATTGATTTCTAATCCCATAGATGCAATATTTTGGATCGTTCAATAGGAGATCTAATGAATAATCAAAAACTTAGAAGTTAAAAAGCACACTAATATTCCAATTCTCTTCCAATATCCTTTTTTGTGGAGGAATATCCTTACCCACAAAGCCTAGTTGGTTGATACACCTTTCAACTTAGAGTGTTGTTTTCCTTACAACTTCTATTGTTTTGACACATAGTGCCATATTGTATTCCATTTTCTTTTGGCACCTCTAACCGAATGTTGATTTTCATAGAAATGTTGGTGAGTTCATATTATACTCCAACCTATTTATGTACTATCCAAACCTTTGTCAGGCTAACCTGATTTACCTTTACAGGTTTCTTTCCTATAATCACCTTTTCAAGTGACTTTATTCCAATGCTTGGGATCCTATTCTCTCATAACCTTTAGAGATACCAAAGTTGTTTTGTCTCTTTTCCTCATCTTAATCAAAAAATTCAAATTGATCTCATCAATTTTGGTTGGTGGAACCTTGTCCACTACATTTATCACTTCATTCTTGACCATTCCGGCCTTTTCCCTTTTCCTAGGTACTAACTCTTTTCCTGCAAGATCCTATCCTTATGCAAGACTTAGATTTATGTCAAGAGTTCTCCAACCTTGTGGATACCTCTTCCATTGACTCTCTACTTCGATCTAATTTATGCCGACAGTGCATACACATAGATTCGTAGTGTTTTCACTAATTCCAAGGATTATTGACTCTTTACAACTATAGGTTGTTACTATAAAGGGGTTATCTCATTTCTTCCCATCCCCTTAGATTCATATAACTATTTCATAGGATAAAGGTATATATTGGTTATTCTCCCTAACCTTCTTACATAACTTGATTGCATAATCTTCCACAATTAAAAGTAATATCATAAGTTGTTGGTTTAGGAGTTCCTAACTCTAGGGACGAATCTTAACTAGTCCCAAATTTTACACGATTTCCCAAAAATTCTCATCTTCCTTTTCACTTCCTTATGTTCTTTTCTCTTTCCATTGTGGCATAAGAACTTTTCAACCATTATCTTTTGATAAGGTTTACATATTGTTGTGTAATGAGCTTATAGGTTTCAGTGGTGAACCTGGTAGCTCTGATACCACATGTAACATGCCAACCCTTCAATGCCATATTTTTTTTTCTTCTAAATTTACACCTTACGAGTAAATAAATTAGGTAACAAGACATTATAATAAAAAAAAAATTCTTTATTGAGAATATACGAACAAGATTCCATATCAAATTACAATAAAGATTCCTTTTCATTACAATAACTTCAAAAGTTACAACAATACAAGAATGCATACAACTACTTACATAGCTCCAATGAGCTTTAGAAAAAATAGTTGTAAGATGGTCCAGGATCCTTCCTTTCAAATCTTGGTTCTTATGTCACCTGTTGTGGAGGAGAAGCATCACTCAAGTGATTTTTCACCAACCAAAGACTCTTAATTCGGTCCCTCACACATCTATTTTTTAATAGATGGCCCTTCCCTTCGATGAAGAGATTGGTAGAGTAACTGATAACGAAAACCAACTAAGCATAGTGTTGTGTCCTACATAACTAGAACTTGTAATCCCACAATCTCGAAATAGCATGTAATATTGAATCACAATGAACTGATAGTGTAGTCTCGATAATCACACAATCTAGAGTGGAGTCTCAAACATTCACACTACTTTGATCAAAGAGTTACATTCAATATTCCCACTGAGAGTCATCTATCACATACACTACTCAGGACCGATTTGACTTGGGGCTATCTTAAACTACGCATAGGTATTTCCTTCAATGGATATTTTTTCATCCTAGATTAACCCATCACCATTTTAATCTACTTGGATTAAACCTACTTAACAAGTAAGTACACAAGCTCTCTCCCATACTGGATTAACTTTCCTAGGAGTAACACAAGCTTTCCTAGTTAAATTAATAACTTAGCTAAGTGTATCTCAAATGCCTCTTGTGTTCATTCAAGCCTAGTATATAATATCTATGATATACACCAAACTCCTATTATGGAGACTTACAAGCACAACATGAAAACAACATAAAAGCTTCAATTTCCTTTTCAAAGATACTCTAATATCTCTAATGCACACACTAGAAAATACATTTCAAGCAATCATGGAAAACATATCATTCAAAAGTAAATAAAAAATAAGAAGAGATCCTCATGCTTGTTATCACTTATCCAAATAAATGACAGCAATGCAACCCTCTCCAATAGTAGTTAGCTTGATAATCAACTTCTCAAGAATGTCACAAATAACTTTATCTCACTAGTTGATAGCTTACTTCTCTCAAAAAACAATGTTTCCTCTCAACACAGTAGAACAATCACTCTTTCTTACTCACAATATAAAACAAGTATGGCTAGGAATAACACAAAAATAATGAACTGCAAAAGATGTGTAATCTCTTGGAAAAGAATACGTCCCTACTAATGAAATGGATCAACTATTTATAGAGCAACCTAGCAACCTCATGGCCTACAGTTTAGGCATGTAAATGGACAACAAGCTCCATGCAAAGCAACACATGGAAATCAACAAAAAGGTGATGACTTCCTAAGCTCATACTTAGAAAAACTACATATAGGTCGCCTTGCAATATTGACAGCAATTACAAGACTTATTCAATCTACATATGCTCAATTTGAATTGTCACAAAGAATAGACATCTACAACAACTTGGTTTTAGAGGTGACACCAAATCCATCCCTCTTTCCTTCTTTTTTGGCGCGGTTTAACTACCCATAGAAACAATCAACTACCATTTCTTAGTAGAAAACATTCGTTGATATGTATACAGGATGATTCGAAAAAAGCATTAAAATTGTTTGACAAATTCAAGGTTGATCATATCAAAGGCGTTGACCAAGTTGATGCTTTAATCTCGACACAACACAACAATATCAAACGCAATACAATGTCTTATATTGCGTGTCACTTGAGTGATAATTGGTTTCACAAACAGTCATAAGCAACTTTCATACGGCTGCTAAGAATATAGTCTTTATCGACTATTATCGATCTCCTCTATCATAGTCATTATCGAGTATTACTAGCCTTTATAAATCGGCTTCTAATAAAGTAAATGATAGTTGACTTTTATCATCAAGGATTTGACCTTAATAGCTTAGTCTATGTTGATCGACCACAATTTATCCCTTATTCTAAGCACAACCTATTGTCCTTTAGCTTCTAAAGCACTATTCATACATAGCCATACTCTGTTCACTAAATGATAATCTGCATTTTAATATGCCTTATGCAATGTGTGGTTTAGACGCTACTTTGCTGTCTTTAGCATTCTCTTTCTCGTGCCATGCTCATGCGTGGTTTATTATATTTTTCTAAGGTCGTGAAGGTAAGTATTATATCACACTGGGTGTGTGTATATGTGGCACCATAAATATATTTATTTAATTTGGTCATAATAAATATATATATATATATATATATATATATATTCATAGAGTATATCTCTTATACGTATATATGTATACATTTACATATACAGGAGTTGACTCATATGATAAATACACATTTCTCATTACCTTGAATTCTTAACTCATATTGTTAATTAAGCATGTATACATTCGATATACAAATGAATACAACCAAAGTAGCAATCACATTGTCACAATATATATGTCTATATATATACGCATACACACTTCTCTATTAAGCTTTTACACTTATGTGTGTATTTGTTTATATACAAACATATATATTATATAGCAACGTAATTGATCCATTTAGTATCTTGATTGCATATATCATTGTTTACCATTACCCGTCAAACACTACACATGTACTCTTACATACACATACACATATACGTACTTATACATATCTATATATAATGACGACACATATATATCTAAACATATATTCTTAAATGTCAATCAAGTAAGAATACATTCAACATATGCATGTATTCAAATGAGTTAACAATCAAACAATAATAATATATTAAATACACACACACATACATATATATATATATATATATATATATATATATATATATATATATATATATATATATATATATATATTATATATATCTCTTATACGTATATATGTATACATTTACATATACAGGAGTTGACTCATATGATAAATACACATTTCTCATTACCTTGAATTCTTAACTCATATTGTTAATAAAGCATGTATACATTCTATATACAAATGAATACAACCAAAGTAGCAATCACATTGTCACAATATATATGTCTATATATATACGCATGCACACTTCTCTATTAAGCTTTTACGCTTATGTGTGTATTTGTTTATATACAAACATATATATTATATAGCAACGTAATTGATCCATTTAGTATCTTGATTGCATATATCATTGTTTACCATTACCCGTCAAACACTACACATGTACTCTTACATACACACACACATATACGTACTTATACATATCTATATATAATGACAACACATATATATCTAAACATATATTCTTAAATGTCAATCAAGTAAGAATACATTCGACATATGAATGTATTCAAATGAGTTAACAATCAAACAATAATAATATATTAAATACACACACACATATATATATAAATATATATTAACACACTCCTCTATATAAGCGTTAATGCTTATGTGTGTGTGTATATGTATATATATTTATGCATATATGCAATCATACACATATATTCATATTGTACAAAGAAATGAAGCCATGTAATCCATTCGATAATTGAACGATTACGACCACATGATTATACTCTCACAAACATCATAACTAACATTTATATACATATATGCATATCTTATACATATGTCATTATACTCGTATGGACATCCCATTATATCCATCATACGTGTATGCTGACATATGCATATATATGCATATATATACATACACATAGATATATATATCCCAATACTCATTCACCCATACAGCCAAGCACAATAAAATAAGGAAGGTCTCAAAATCTCAAACAGATAAACATCACCCAATAATGCACTTGATAGTAAACAAGACCTTTACTAAGGTAGATACTTCAAACTAGGGATGACTTACCAACTTCCCACTTCTATGTCTAGACTCAACCATTTTATCGTGGTGTGTGTATGCTCAGACAGTTTATGTTACCGGTTACCCGACCAAGATCTTCTCCTGAGTGATACTTCCCCTCTTCCTAGAGGAACAAACATTTACCTACAACCACTAACACATGCCTACGACAGTCAACTGTTCACAAAATATGCAGTATATGTAATACATCTCTAAAGTTAGAATATCAATTCAATAACCTTCTATTTCACATATATGCAGTATTTTTCCATGAAATAACATCAACTGAGATAATCATCAAATGAGATAACATTCACATCGATAACAAGGTACAAGCATAATTAATTCATCCACATAATTCAAATTACATTCGCCTTTTACCCTACATAGTAATAGTAAATAGTAATTTCACAATTGGGGTGTAACAGATAGCAATACACTAAGTTGTTAGGGTATGTATGCAAATGCCACAAGGAATTTTGCATGGAAGTTGAGGGTTAGAGAAAATGACATACCAATGATAGAGGACAGTCATAAAGTTACAGAGGACAATAGTAGAGACAAGGATAATTCATGATAAAAACTAGACCCTAGAAGACACTTATGCTATGCTCAAAGATCCGGTCAACCTAATAACCACAACCATTGATAAAGGACATAATTATAAAGGATATTTAATGGATAGATTTGTATGAATATATGTGAAAGTGATCACAGTCATAATGTGATAAGCTAGAGAAAAATATGACACTCGTTGAATTAATTTATGGGGAAATTGAGAGAGTCATCTAAGGGCAACTAACCTTGTAAAATATTAGTGAAATCATAGTGATAGTTAAGTTCCTTCCAAGTTGAAAGAGTTTAAGGGAATATCCAAAGAAAATGTATAGTAAAAGTCCATTGTTCAACTGATAGTGAGACCATCACCATGGTGATCTCATCAAAAGTTATCTACACTCGTTCAATGAACATGCAATACCAAAAGAAGAACAATGATAAAGCATGGGACAATCACTTCAAGAGATCATAGTAATGAAGGCTACATGACATAGAGAGAAATCATAATGATAGTAGAGAAGAAAATTATGCTAATCATGGTGCCAAATCATAATATGAGAGAGGCAAGAAAGAAGAAAATGTTCTCCAGATGAAGAGAATAGTGAAAATGATTGTCATAATGGTAAACATTAGGACCTATGAGAATGGTGATAGTTCTAAAAGGAAGCATCCTTGAACAGAGTGAATGGTAGCTTCAAAATCAAGGTTATCAAGCAATGGAAAGGTACAATTATAAATATCATACTCCATGACAATCCAATCCTATAGGCGATAGTGGAAGTAATGTATGAACACAAAGTACAGAGACATAGTTGAGATCATCTAGACTAGTTCAAACACTTTCCAAGGATCTAGGGGCATCATCACCAATTGGAACACAATCCAAGGATCTTGAAGAGGTCAGCATAATAGATAGCATGTTTTTCATTTTTTTAGGATTTCCAGAAGTAGGGGATGGAGATAGGGGCATGTTTGATGTAGCCCTATCCTAATATCTCTATGTATTAGGCTTAGATGTTTAGGTAGATATAGGATTTTGTAGAAAAGTGATTTGAAGATTGTTCAAATTGATGGAAAATTCATATTAGACCCCATGTGACCTGAGTGAAGCCCTGGAGTGAAGTTTGGTAGTTTGGAGAAAGGTTGTCACATTGTTGCTTTGGAAAACAAGCTTAATTGGGCCTATTTCTAGCGTAGCAATCAAATTTGGAGGGTTTTGTTACAAAACAACCATATCTACAAAGTTGATATGTTTTCAAAGAGCATAAAGGGTATATGGAATGATGTTCAATTTTTGGGTATTGGGTCTTCTTTGAAAGTTTTGTGGGAAAAACCTTTTTCCAAGTACTACAAGGAGAATTGAAGGCTTTGTGAGAAAACCACCAAGTTAGGGTTTATAAGTTTCAAAGTTTTTTTAATTGAGATTATGTTGTTAACCTCCACCCTTCTTTGCATCAAATTGGTATCAGAGAATAGGTTTTGGTCAATAAGAGGGAAAAGGTTGAAGTTTGAAAGAAGCAAAGATGCCTCCAAAGGGAACTACTAGAGAAGTGAGAGAGTTGAAACAAAAGCATGCCAAGGAGTTGAGACAGGTAAAGGAGTCTCAAGAAGTTGTCCTAGCCAGACTTGCAGCACATGAGTCAAATCAAAGGAGAGGTGTGGTCACCGGAGATCAAAGTGACCAAGAGGAAGAGGAAGAGGGTGCGAATGAAAACCCTCAAGGAGGAGTCCAAGGCGATAATGAGTTGGACCCTAATGAATTGAGAATGGATAAGTTGTTGAAGGATGTGAAAGGAGACACTCCTAAGGCACATATGGACTTACCCATGTATGGTGGGAAGCTGGATAGTGAAGAGGTGTTAGGTTGGAATGATGCACTTGATAACTATTTTGAGTATGAAATGGTAGTAGATGACTAGAGGGTGAAATTTTCCGAAAAAAATTGAAAGGCCCTACCTTAACTTGGTGGAATTATGTGCAAGAAGAGAGAGTGAAGAAGGGAAAGTCAAAAATCAATTCATGGGACAGAATGGTGGCTAAAATCAAGAGCCAATTTCGTCCTGGTGGCTATTCAATTCAAACATTTAGAAGGCTACAAAACCTCAAACAAAAGGAAATCGATATCATAGATTATATAGAGGAGTTTCATTAGAGTAGGTCATGTTGAGGATGAGGTGGAGAAAGTAGAAAGGTACATAAATGGGTTGAGGTTCAATATACAAGATGAGTTAAGTATGGCCAACCCAAGAATGGTGGAAGAATGCTTCCACACTATAACAAATCCCTGTGATTAGCTCCCTTTTTTGCTCCATTTTTTGCTTCCACCCACTATTTTAATGTATTTTTCTCCATTTTTTTGAAAAATTTGGCGCTATTTATCAATATGGCACCATTTTGGCATTTTTTGCGCCAATCAAAACAAGTAGGCGCTAATTAGCACCTAATTTAGCACTGGATTTAGCGCCAAATTTAGCACCTAATTGTTCTGATCTAGCAGGGATTAAGGGTTAAGGGATTAGGGGAGTTAGAACAAAAAATCCTTCCCCAATATTCATTGGCCTTCAATTTCTTTCCTACATTTCACTTGCATCAAAAGATCCCCCAACCCTCAACCCTAATCCCTCAACCCTCAACCCCCAACCTTAAACCCTAAAACCTCAACCCTATATCCTCTACCCTATACATTGGACCCTCAACCCTAATCCTTCAACCATATACCCTCAAACCTATACCCTAAATGCTCTAACCTCAACCCTTAACCATTAACCATCAACCCTAAACCCTTAAACTCTAAACCCTTAAACCTTCTACCCTCTACCCTCTACCCTCTACCCTAATCCCTCAACCCTATACCCTCAACACAATACTCTAAACCATCAAACCTATAGGTCCTCAACTCTATACCCTCAATTCTCAACCCTCTACCCTATACATTGGACCCTCAACCCTAATCCTTCAACCATATACCCTCAAACCTATACCCTAAACGCTCCACCCTCAACCCTTAACCATCAACCCTAAACCCTCAAACCCTAAACCCTAAACCCTTAAACCTTCTACCCTCTACCCTCAAGTACCGTAATCCCTCAACCCTATACCCTCAACCCAATACCCTAAACCATCAACCCTATAGGTCCTCAACTCTATACCCACATTCTCAACCCTCTACCCTATACATTGGATCCTCAACCCGATCATATATCTATGTCCCTCCCTCCTCTTCTAGTCTCCTTCTCTCTATCTCACTTCTCCCTCCATCTCTCACTCCATCCATCCCTCCCTCTCTACCCTAATCCCTCAACCATAAACCATCAACCCTTAAACCCTTAAACACTCAACCCTAAACCCTAAACCCTAAACCCTCAACCCTCAACCCTTAAACCCTAAACCCTTAAACTGGCCTCTACCCTCTACCCTCAACCCAATACCCTCTACCCTCTACCCTCAACCCTTAAACCCTTAAACCCAAGTAAACTCTCTACCTTAATCCCTCAACTGACCTCAACCCTTAATCCCTCAACCCTTAAACCCTAATCCCTCAACCCCTATACCCTCTAGTTAGATTGCATCCACTTTGATTCATTAGGGTTACATGAACTTGAAGAAGTCTTAAGTCGTATAGTAAACCCATAAATCATTAAAATCAAATAAAATGTGCTAGGCTATAAGCTTTAGAAATTACATTTTTTTTTGTTTAGTGAAATTAGATTTTAGGGTTTAGATTTTAACCCTAATTTTTAAATCCTCAAAAATATTTTATATATAAGTTTTATCGGGATGGTGCTATTTTTGGAATTTTTTGCGCCAATCAGATCAAGTAGGCACCTAATTTAACACCTAATTTAGTGCCTAATTGTTTTGATCTAGCAAGGATTAAGGGTTAAGGGATTAGGGGTTAGGGTTTAATGGATTAAGGGTCAAAAGATAAGGGATTTGGGGTTTAGGGGTTATGTAGTTTAATGGTTAATGGCTTAGGGATTATGGTTGATATTATGTAATCTCTATATAAACTTTGATAAAAAAAATAATAAAGGATACTAAATGAATTTTTAAAGTATAAAGTATATAGGATATTTTTATACAAAAAATATATTTTAATAAACATATATAAAACTAAACTCGTTACAAAATAAATATTAAATGAATTATTGTTTTGTTGTAGTGCCAATTGGGTGTTAGGGTAGAAGAAAAGTTGAAGAGAAGTCAGGAGAAACAAGGTAGAGGCAGAGGGAAAAACTTCAGGGGTAGAGGAACATTTGGAGGAAGAGGACAATCTCAAAAAGCACAAGGAGAGTCAAGTAGTCATCAAGAACAAAGCTCAGAGTCAAGGAAATTTTAGAGGTAGGAGATCAAATAGCAAAGGCAGATTTGAAGGTCAGGGAAGAGGATCAAATACATTTTTAAGAAGGTGTTATCAGTGTAACAAGATTGGCCATCAAGCTTGGCAATGTATGGATAAGCAACCTTCTACCTCACATGGTGGAGAAAGGAGAACCCAATTGGTGCAAGAAGAAGATAATGAGAGTGTCAACTCTTGATCTCATCATACAGCTCCATAAATTGGAGAATCTCTAATGATGAGGAGAACATTACTCAAATTCCTTGTGGTGAAAGAGCTTCCACAAAAAAAATCCCTCTTTAGAACCACCTGCAAATCTCAAGGTAAGGTTTGTAAAGTTGTTGATTCTAGTTCCACAGATAATTTGGTTTCTTTAGAGATGGTAGAAAAGTTGAAAATGAAAAGAATCCCACATCCCACTCCCTATAAGGTCTCCTAGTTGAACAAGGGGTAGCAGGTCTTAGTTAATGAGCAAACATGGGTGGAATTTAACATAGGAGGGTACAAAGATAAAATATTGTGTGACATCATCCCAATGGATGTTTGTCATCTCCTCTTAGGGAGACCCTGGCAATATGACAGAAAAGCTGAACATGATGGGAAGAAAAATACTTAAGTGATTGAAAAGGATGGGATTTCATTCACCCTTACTCCATTGCAAGATGAAGGTCTAGATACACAAGTTGGGTCTAGTGTAATGCTAGTTGGGGAAAAAGAATTCTTCAAAACTATGAAAGAAGAGGGTGGAAAAGGTTATGCCATTGTAATCAGACCAAAATCTATCATGATAGCAGCAAAGGTTGATGATGTCCCTAAAGATGTCCAAGCCTTGTTGAACAAGTACAAAGACATTGTGGTAGATGAACTTCCTAGTTCTTTGCCACCAATAAGAGATGTAAGCCACCATATAGACTTCATACCAGGGGAAAACCTACCCAACAAAGCTGCATATAAAATGACTCCAAAATAGAATGAAGAGATTAGGAGACAAATTCAAGAGCTACTTGACAAAGACCTAATATGAGAGAGTCTTAGCCCATGTGTTGTTTCCACCATTTTGGCACCAAAGAAAGGGGGATATTGGAGAATTTGCACTGACTCAAGGGAAATTAACAAGATTACCATAAGGTATATGTTCCCCATACCAAGAATGGAAGATTTGATGGATTGTTTTGGAGGGGCTTGTTACTTTTCTAAGATTGACCTCAAAAGTGGCTACCACCAAATTAGAATTAGAGATGGGGATGAGTGGAAAAATGCCTTAAAACAAATGAGGGGTTGTATGAATGGCTTGTCATGCCATTTGGGCTTTCAGATGCACCAAGCACTTTTATGAGACTAATGAATGAAGTTCTGAAACCCTTCATAGGTAAGTTTGTGGTTGTCTATTTGGATGACATTCTTGTTTTTAGTAAGACTAAAGAGGAACACTTGCAACATTTAGACTTGGTTTTGAAAAGGTTGAATGAAGAAAAGCTAATGATCAATTTTAAAAAGTGTGAATTCATGAAGGAAGAGTTGGTTTATCTTGGCTTTGTGATCTCAAAAGGCTCTTTGAAGATGGATCCCAGCAAGGTGGAAGCAATTCTTAACTGGCCTACTCCTACATCAGTCAGTGAGGTAAGAAGTTTCTACGGCCTAGCTAATTTTATAGAAAATTTGTGAAGAATTTTAGTCATATATGCTCTCCAATCATTGATAAAATCAAAGGGGATAAAAGGAAAAAATTTGTATGTTTTGATGAGGCAGAAAAAAGCTTTCAATATTTGAAACAAAGGGTAGCACAACAACCTATCCTAGCATTTCCTAACTTTAACAAAGTTTTCACAATTGAATGTGATGCAAGTGGGTATGCAATTGGGGCAGTATTGAGCAAAGAAGAAGTATTCCTCTTATGACTTGGAATTATATTCTATGGTGCAATTATTGAAGAAGTGGAGACACTATCTCCTTCCTAAAGAATTCATTTTTTTTACTGACAATGATGCTTTGCAATTCTTAAACAGTGAAGACAAACTTAGCCACAAACATGTGAAGTAGGTGGAGTACGTACAAGTTTACACCTTCACCATCAAATAGAAAAAGGGCCAGTCAAACAAGGTGGTGGATGCTTTGAGCATAAGGACATTATTGATCCAAGAAGTTCAGTTGTAGAGTGTTGGGATTGATGCTTTGAAAGGTATGTATGAAGAGGATGATGATTTCAAAGAAATTTATGCTTCTTGCAGTCAGTTCAATGGCACTTTTCATGAAGAAAATTTTGATTTCTTGATTCAAGAGGGTCTACTCTTTAAAGGTGTTCAACTTTGTATTCCAAAATTTTCTATGAGGACTAATATGATAAAGGAAAAGCATTGTGGCAGCTTAGGGAGTCACTTTGGTGTGGATAAAACCTTGGAATGGGTAAGAAGGCATTATTATTGGCCCAAGAAAATTTGTGGAAAAGTGTGTTTTTTGTCAAAGGGCCAAGGGTTGTAGTACAAATGCAGGTCTATATCAACCATTTCCAATCCCAAATAGGACATGGGAGTCCATCGGCATGGATTTTTTGTTGGGGTTGCCAAAAACCCAAAGAGGCTTTCATTCAGTGTTTGTTGTAGTAGACTGGTTTAGCAAAAATGACAAATTTTATACCATGTAAACGTACAAATGATGCCTCATACATTGCAGGGTTATTTTTCAAGGAGGTGGCCAGGATTCATGGATTACCATTGAAAATTGTTTCAGACAGGGACAGTAAATTTGTGGGTCACTTCTGGAGAACCCTTCAAAAGAAGTTAGGCACAAATTTGACCTTTAGCTCTACCTATCATCCCCAAATAGATGGGAAGACTGAAGTAGTCAATAGAAGTCTTGGGAATCTCCTTGGATGCTTGACAAAAGAACATTCAACCCAATGGGATTTGATCCTTCCCCAAGTTGAGTTTGAATATAATGACTCTATGAATAGAAGTGTTGGTAAAAGCCCATTTGAGATTGTGTATGGATTGCAGCCTAGGGGAGTGTTTGAACTCAAAGATTTGAGTGGTATGGAGAGAAGGAGTGTTGAAGGAGAAGAGTTTGTAGTTTCCATGAAAGATATACATCAGCAAGTTAGAGAGAACCTTTAAAAGAGTGTTGATAAATACAAACAACATGCAGATTTGAAAAGGAGAGAGGTTAATTTCAAAGTGGGGGACTTGGTATTAGCTCATTTGATGAAGGAAAGTATTCAAAGTTGCAGATGAAGAAGATAGGGCCATGTAGGGTAGTCCATAAGTTTGAGCAAATGCCTATGAGATAGAACTCCCTCCTGGAGTTGCTATATCCCTAATTTTTAATGTTTATGACCTATACCCTTTTAAAGGGGTTGTGATTGTAGGTACATTAGAGGTTCCAGATGAATATTGGATCAGGGATTTTCCACCAAGTCAACCATTGAAGCTTGAGTGCATCTGAGATACCAAAGAAGCTAAAAGATCAAGGCACACGGTGTACAATGAGTACCTAGTGAAGTGGAAAGGCCTTCCTCTAGAGGATGCCACTTGGATTATAGAGGAATACATCAAGAATCATGGTACAATAGTTCAAGATCTGCTCTCAAGTGGGACTTAAGATTTTGTTCTCCCTGAGAGTATGGTGCAAGGGCACCTAGTTTTCATGATGTAAAAGGGTGTTAGATGTTAGGTTTTTGTGTTTTGAGTCAATTTTGTTTTTCATAAGGTCTATTTAGACCATTTTTTATGTTTTTGGTCATGTGGGGTCAGTTGTGTTGAAAGATGTCACTTTTGTAAAAAGTTGCAAAGTTGCTCAAGCAACATTTGCATTTTTGGTGTGTATGGGAAGTTGAACGGTCAGATATTTGAACAACAGTTTGGAACCATTGGAATATGCGTGGAAAGGTTTAAATATGCCTTGTGATGTTTGAGGAAATGTTTTGGAGACATTTTGGAGATCAAACAATAAATATATACTCTGTTTTCCTGTGTTTCCATTGTTTTATTGCTACTACAAAAGTTCTAGTACCGCCCTATACGGCCTACAAATGATATAAGTTGCATTGGAATTGATATGGGGTTGAATCTACTATCATTTGGTTTTTATTTCATCTATTTTCATTAAGGTTGAAGCGATTTAGAGCATTTTTATTGAAAACAATTAGGAAACCCTAAGTTAAGAGGGTTTGATTGAAAAAATGAGTTTTTGAACCATTCCACTGGTGGAAAAGTCTGATAATCGGTGGAATGGAAGTATATAGGATGGTTTTCATTTTTTTAGGGTTTTCAGAAGTAGGGGATGGAGATAGGAGCATGTTTGATGCAACCCTAGCCTAATATCTCTATGTATTAGGCTTAGGTGTTTAGGTAGATATAGGATTTTGTAGAAAGGTTATTTGAAGATTGTTCAAATTGATGGAAAATGCATATTCAAACCCCATGTGACCTGAGTGAAGCCCTAGAGTGAAGTTTGGTAGTTTGGAGAAAGGTTGTCACATTGTTTCTTTGGAAAACAAGCCTAATTAGGCATATTTTCAGCGTAGCAATCAAATTTGGAGGGTGTTGTTACAAAACAACCATATCTACAAAGTTGATATGTTTTCAAAGAGCATAAAGGGTATCTAGAATGATGTTTATTTTTTGGGTATTGGGTCTTCTTTGAAAGTTTTGTGGGAAAAACCTTGTTCCAAGTACTATAAGGAGAATTGAAGGCTTTGTGAGAAAACCACCAAGTTAGGGTTTATAAGTTGCAAATTTTGTTGAATTGAGATTGTGTTGTTAATATCCACCCTGCTCTGCATCAAAATCATAGAAAATAATGCTTCCTTATAGTTGAATAAGACTCTACAATTAAGAAGATGGTTCTGAGGACTACAATAATAGTCCATTACCGTGATTATTAGCAATAGTTATAGGACAATGATATGTGATATTTATTCTATTGGGTTACCCTCTTACATGAATGTTTAAGGGGTTCCTCGCCACTATAATATAATGGTTCAAGATGTCAAGAACCATTACACCTGTGATATTTGAAATTTACTAAATCACAGTGTGTGTTATCACGTTCTAATACTAGCAAGAACCCGATAAAGAAACTATATGGTATTATCATCAAGGTACCAAATTTTGCACCAATATCCTTGATAGTTAATTGCAAGGGTTCTAGGATGCTCATATTGAATTATAATTAATATCATTGAGAGGTGAAAGTTAAAATTTGGATTTCCTTGTTGTGAGTTTCTTAATATAGGTTTACTATATGGTGAGCTTAATTATTTAAATTAAAGATATGAGATTTCCACAATCCATCTAAGTGTGATTAAGTTTCTTCTAGCTTTGATTGTGTGCAAGTTTTTTCATCAACATTTTGGATCACACTTCGTGATCCATCATCAGGATAGAGAGTTGAAGGAGATGTAAAATGATGAGTTGCAGACCAAGAATAGCTTAAAAAGAGAGGGGGGGAGAGGGGAATCCATAATGAAACCTTGGTTAGAACTTGTAAGGAGAACTAAGTTTGACTTTTATCTCATTTAGAAGTAGGTAAGTAGGTAGTCCTTAGGTGAAGGATGCCCATGTGACCTCAAGTCCATATGTGGAGGGTCTTGGGGGGGATAAATCAATGGTTGGGGTTGTCCCTAAGCTTGTTTGAACTTCACTCTTGAGTAGGCTTCAATTTGAGGCTGAAATGGGTGTTAAATGGTTATGAATGGGTTAAGAAAACTTGATAAATTATTTTATACATAATATGCTTTTAAATCATAAGATAAATGAAATAAATGGATTTCAATACTTTATTTTTAGTATTTTTTGAATAGAGGCCATCTCATTTTGGTTCATGAAAGGGAAAGATGAACCTAGAAAGACCTTCAAGAACCAAAATACATCGTCAGTATCTTATATGTTTCTTTTTAAACTGGATTTCAACTACTTGATACAAGCACATACTACTATGTCATTAAAGTAGAAACCGACATAGTTGATTTCCTATCACATTATCCCTTAGAGGAAAGATAATGTAGTTTGCAGATCTAAGTAAATTTCAGTAGCATGTAGTGTGTGCATGATATATCTTAACATAAAATGGTTTATCCATTTCAAAATACCTTTGACTAATTCTAATTTATGGATAACTCTGAATAAAATTTTGATAAAATTATGTTTGAGTAATATCCAAAAAGTGTTTAGATGTGGTTCATGATTTTGAGATCCAATTATCCTTCTTACAACATATCTTTGATGGGGTATACCTCTTGTGTTATCTTTCCAAAATTGTTCAATTAGTTCTCTTAAGACATCAACAACAACCTTGTCTTTGCATGGGATTCTACCTAAGAATTCCCATGGTGTATAATTATTGAGATCCTCAATTGTGTCATGTCTCCCAATGGATTTCAATAGTATTGTTCTACTTATCTTTAGTGATCTACTTGTGTTGCTAATCAAAAGTTTTTTTTGTTTCATTGCTTACTATAGTTGATGTAAGAAAATGTTGGGTAACATTGCCATCATTAGTGTGTGAGGTTGAATCTATAGATTGGTTCACACTAATTATATTTCTTACAATAGTTCTTTCACCATTAGTATTGGATGATCTTAAACCAAGGATCTTCATAGTGTCTCTAAAATTAAGACTTATCATTTCAACAAACAATTGGCACCTTCCAATTTCACTTAAGCATTCAAAAAATATCCCATACTTTTACTAGCCATTCTTCTATAAGTGCATTCAGCAATTTTATTGGGCATTGGTTTCAAAATATTTTCATCTATGTCAATTAGATATTTTGGTCTTTTATGAATAATTTTAGGAGGTGTGATGATCGATATGTGTTCTTTGTTTGTATTTGGTAAATTTGATTCATCATTTCACTTCAATAGGTGCTTTGGGACTTGTTTCTACATTAATATCAATTGGTATTGATGATGTACCTTCTCCTCCAACTTTTCTCATTTGACGTAGTATTTTCATGCATTCCCTTTTTTTTGTTTGCTTGATTCAATTTTCTTGAGTGTTCCTCGCTTATTCCTTCCCATGGTAAATGTCAGTTGTTCTTAAGTAAATAAAATTTTCACTATATGTTACTAAATATTTTAATTACAATAAAATTTATAAAATGATCACAAAAGTAACACATATTGATCACAAATAGACTCTTAATAGACATGTAAGTGATTATTACTAATAAAAACCAACAAATTATCAAAAATATCTAACATAGTCAATAAAATTGATAACCAAAATTATTAAAAAAATAAAAAACATACAACAATTAGATACTTGTTGAATATCAATGTGTTCTAATCATTGTAACACATAAAAAGTCTCATACACTATTGGAAAAAGGTGTGTAGAAAGCATGCACATTTGCAATGGGGCCTTGATCACAAGTGTCATGTGATTTTTCCCCCATTTGGAAACCTTTTAGCCTTAATAGAACACACTCTCACTTTCATTGCATAACACACTCACATTTTTTAGGGAATAAAAAATATAGCTACGGTGCTCAAAATATGCTAATGCTTTGCAATGTGAGTGTGATTTGTAACACACTTTCATTACAAAGCATGATCACGTTTTGATATTTATAGTTATTTGAGCTTGGACCTTGATTTTGATGCTATTTGAGCTTTGAGCTTGGAATTCTATTGGTAAACTTATCTCCAAGGTTGATTTTATATGTATTGTGCTCCCACGAGGTATTGATAAGCTTTACTCAAATGGATAAGAAATTTTGCTACAATTGTGCCACTTCTCTCTCTCTATGATTTCTAATTAAATACAACTTGCAACAACCCTTGAAGGGAGAGTGATATAGATAAGGAGAGGGAGATGGATAAAGAGAGAGGGAGGATAGAGAGATAAAGAGATAGATGGAGAGGGAAAGAGAGTGAGAGAGAGGGGGAGAGAGAGAGAGAGAGAGAGAGGGAGAGGAGAGGGAGAGGAGAGGGAGAGGGAGAGGGATAAATAGAGAGGGAGTATAGAGAGATAAAGAGATAGAGGGAGAGGGAAGAGTGTGCGAGAGAGAGAGAGAGGGAGAGAGAGAGTGAGAGAGAGAGATAGAGGGAGAGGGAGAGATGGAGAGATAAAGAGAGAGAGAGGGAGATAAACATAAACAAATGGTGAGAGAGATATAAAGGAGTATAAGGAGAGGGAGAGGGGGAGGGGGAGGGGGGAGAGAGATATAAAGATAGAGAAGAATGAAGGGAGAGAGGGGTAGGAAGAGAAAGGAGAATGAAAAAAAAAAAATTCAAAATTTGATGTTATCTGTTACTCCTTTCATTTCAATTTTGGTACTTGTCATTTTTCCTTTCATTTTAGACTACATATTTTGTACATACCATCTTCTAGATGGTGCATTTTTTCATCTAATGAGGACACCATAAATTTTGAAGTCCACTCTAATATAAACTCTTAATCTATACCCTTTTTTTAGGATTTTTTGTCGTGTGTAGGAATTACTTAATTGATTAGTAGTTTGTATGTGATATGCCAATCCTTCTATGAAGTAAATTTTTCCTAAGTTTTCACTGTGCGAGTAAATAAACTATGTAACAAACCATTGAAATAAAAAAATTATTTTCTTTATTGAGAATATATGAACAAAGATGCCAAAATAATATATAATAAAGATTCCATTTCAATATAATAATTTCCCAAATTATAATATTCCAAGAATGAACACAATTACAAACACAGCTCCATCGAGCTTCAAAGCATAAGATATAGATGGTCCAGGAATCCTCCTTTCAAAACCTTGGTCTTATGTCACCTATTGAGGAGGAGAAGCATCACTCAAGCACTTTTCTTCCAACCACGGACTCATATGTGGTCCCCTGCACATCTATCAATGATAGATGGCCCTACCCTGGGTAACCCCGTACGAAAAACCACACTTAGCTTAGTGTTGTGCCCTACATGACTAGGATTTATGACCCTAACTCGGTAAGTAGTATGTACTACATGGACATGGTGAACTGACAGTGGAGCCATAGGAAATCACACTACTTTGGCCAAAGTGTTCTCACTCAGTACTTCAAGTGAAGGTCTACCATTCACTTACACTTATTAAGCTCATTTTGACTTAAGGCCACCATAATCTATGCATAGATAATCCCTCCCATGGGTAAGCTTAATCCCAAAAATTAACCTATCAATTTTTAACACAAACTTAAGGTATCTCTACTCAATAAGCAAAAGTACTAGTTCTCTCCCTTCAATGGACAAAAAGCCCAGGAGTAACCTACTAGCTATCTAGCATAGTCAAATATCTAGCTATGAGTAACTCTTAAGCTACCCTTGTTTAATCATATCTAGTATTTTATTACCTATGACAAACAGTCCCTCCTATCATGGAGTAATTACAAGCATTTAACAAATAGTATGAACAACTTCTCCTTTCTTTCAAAGCAAATACTACTTTCCCCTAAATGCAAGTATTCACAATAGACTAGTTTAAGCAATTAGAAAACAATCTTTCAACAACTAAGACGAATAAAGGAAGATTATCCTCATGCCTGTAATATACTATCCAATTGACTGGCTGCAACATAGCTTTCCCAGAACAAAAACTAGCTTAGTCTCGATCTCTCCCACAAAGTCACAATAACCTCTAACTCACAAATTGAAAAAATACTTCTCTCAATATGATAAAATACTCTCACTAAAGCTCAAAGCTCACCCTCAATATATAGCAGCATAATGCAGAAAGGAATGCAAATAGAATGAAAAAACTTGTTTAAGGAATGTGTCCCAAACAAGTGAGTTTGCTCTACTATTTATACAGCAGATTGGAGACCTCTCATCCTATAGAATAGGCATGAGTTTTGACAACAATTACCATTCATAGACACTCACTTGACTTAGCTAAAAGGTGGCACACAAATAAGAACATAATCAGCAAAACAAAGCTACGGGTTGACTTTATTTGTTGACAACAACATGAGACTATTTCAAATCAACACATGATAGAAAGGTGTAATTCAAATTGTCCTCACAATGAACATCTACAACAATTAGGATTCATAAGGTGGCGCCAAGGAAAATAGATCTCTCCAATAGTTGGTGGGGTTTACAATATATTTGAATCAGTCAATATCAAATATGCAACACATAACTCACATCGACTAAGTCTTACATGACTTGATTCTTCACATTTATCATTTTGACCCATTCATTGACCTATTGTATGCAATATTTCTTGCATTTATCTATTATATATATTTACCAAAAGGAAAGGCATCTAATAGTTTACTAAGTCAGAGATTTGTGACTGTAAAGCGTCAACTAAGTCTCTTATTCCATATCGACTTAATGTAACGAGTTACTTTTGCAAAATACCCATTCTTTTATGTGTGGACAACATGATTAATATTCAACTTCCAAAATACAGTCATAAGTATTACATATTCGGCCTTTGATTTAGTTAATAAATCCGCCTATAATCATTTTCAATGTTAATTGACCTCAAATAACATAATATATATATAACATATATCTTACATATACATATACACATACATATACATATATATATATATATATATCAATACACACATACATATATATTTATATGTATATATATGTTAGTATATATTCATATATATCATAAGTTATTAAAGCATGTATACATTTGATATACAAATGAATACGATAACAATCACAATATATTGATTGTATACACACACATATATAAATATATTCCTCTATGTACATGTATACTTATGTATACATATATCTATTGAAAAATGAGGTGTTTTCTTAGCTTAATACTCTATAAAACTTCAAAATTGCTGTTCTAAGTAAGTCTTTTCTTTGTTACATAAATTCTTTGTGGATGATTATCTTGATTAATCCATTTTACTATTGTAGAATGTAGAGAGAATTATTTAGTAGAACTAGACAGGATAATAGAAGGATCACACAAGATATACCGTGGAGAAACCCTTTCGGGAAAAAACTCCACCAAGAATTATTCTATTATTCAAACTTTGAATTACAATAGCTCCAATTCTTGCTTGAGAATGCTTCTTCTGTCTTTACCAATCTTCTTCACACCTACACAACAATTATGAAAACTCTATTCAACTTGAATGAGATATAGAGACAATATGCATATGCAAGCCCTTGAAAAGGTACGCCATATTCCTTCAAGTAGAGTTATTCAGTGAAGACTAAAGCTTACAACATGTGCATCATGCATTTGGGTGTCCCAAACTGAAGCTACAACTTCTCCTTCACTTCGGTGATAATTCTAAAGCTATTCCTCAAAGATAGCGCCCTTAAGTAAAGCTACTTAACTGATCCTTCAGAAATATCTTATCATGCATTGGAGTTCATTCCAATAAAGAATATTGGGCACCCAAGTTGGCTTCAAGTGCTTTATAGTTAACTGAAACATTTACTCAACACTATTTCCAAAGAATGGTCATCCCTTGTTAACTGGAGGTAGTCCCTATTATTTGTCATACAACTCAATGTTATTTAGCCATGCATTACAAGTTAACTAAAGCTAACTACATGCAACTCAAAATAACCAACATGCATGCAACATGCACTTGCATGCAACTGAAGATAACTGAACCGAACTGAACTGAACTAAACTGAACTAAACTAAACTAAACTAAACTGAACTAAACTGAACTAAACTGATTCTGAACTGAACTAAACTAAACTGATCTGAACTGAACTTAACTGAACTTAACTGAACTTAACTGAACTTCAAGCATGCAAACATCAAATCCTAACTCCTAGGATCTTTACATGCATTCAAAAGTGTTAATTGTTACTCCGTATAGTTAACTGAACACAAGGTGAGTTTCACCTTACCATGTGACTGTCCCATGTGTCCTATTATTTAGGAACTCACTATGGATGCCCTCACATGCTTCTTACATTTAGAATTAATTACAAATGTCAATAATCATGATTATTTCATCAAATATTAATCTCACAATAATCTTAGTGTTATTGAACACATACCAAGAATCTAGGAGATACATGAAATAATTAATGTTTAGGATTTGCAATTTAATGGCAACCTATTTCCAACATTCTCCCACTTGAAATTATACATTGCAATTATTCTAAACAAGGAATAATAAAACAAGTACAAGACTCAAGGTCAATGGCCTTCTTGCACCAACTAATCAAACCATGCTAACTTCAAATGCAACTTGCATAGTCATGAAGCTTCCAAGCAAATGATTAAAACCAAGAGAACTTATCTGGATGGTTTCATAAGATAATCTGTAACATTAATTAAAGTTTCAACTTTTTCAATTAATACCTTCCCATTATTATCCAAACCATTACCTTTCCCAAGCCTCTGTAACCAAACCACCTCTTTAGAGGTATGCTAAACCACCGAGTGTGTTGAATTCACATTCAACCAAGGTGTAGACTCCTCGGTCTTTTCTGTTGAAAAACTTTTCTTACAAGTAATCATTCCAACAAATGTCTCTTACCACAAGAGAATTCTAGCCTCACCTATTTCTCCAAGTATCCATGAGGACCTGTAACAAACCAATCCATGCCAAACTCCAAATGCAACACAACACTTTCATGAAGTAATCAAGCAAATGATTAATGTACCCAAAACTTAAGAGAACTTCACAAGATCATTGTCAAAGCTCCAATCATGAATCAGGAACATAAACATGACATCCATGATCTAACCATCTCCTCTTAGGAGATCACATGCATCATAACATACTTATACATCCTAGTCTCAAGAGAACCATGTAATATGCCAAACTCTAAATGCATATCAAGAGTAAACCATGACATCCATAACAAATATACTCTAAACCAAGAAACCATATCTCTAATCACATGGAGATAACCTTACCAATGATGCATCCAAGTCACTTCCAACAACTCCCACTGAACCGTGATACCGAGTCACACATGGCATCGTGACTACCATCCTCTCTACGAAGATTACTCTGAAACATGAAGCAAAGAGTTATCACAAACAATATTAGCTGAAATAACCAATGCATCATTACTATTATTCGAGGACTCCTCTGTAGAAGAATCAGAACTCTCTTTCTTGTTCTTACAATCCTTCTTCACATGTCTTGGTTTCCCACAGTTCCAACACTTTACCTTATTTCGTCCTTCTGACTTACCCTTCCCTTCCTTGTTTCCCTTAGGCTCCTTTTTCTTAGGCCTACCTTTTACAAACAAGGCATCTTGGATTTCCTCCTTAGATTTCCTCCTCATCTCCTTTGATAGGAGAGTAGGAATAATGTTGTCCATCTTTGGATCTGCACCATTTCCACTAATTGCAACAATTAGATTTTCCCAAGAATTTGGTAACGAACAAAGTAATAAAATGCACTTATCCTCATCCTCAAGCTTTACATCTACAAATGCTAACTGACTAAGAATTAAATTGAAAGCATTTAAATGTTGTGCTATTGAATCACCATCTTTCATTTTCAATGAGTATAATTTCCTTTTCAGATACAACTTATTGGTGAGACTCTTAGTTTGATAAATATCCCCTATTCTTTTCCATAATTTATATGCACTGGTTTCCATTGAAACATTCAAAAGAACAACATCAGCAAGACATAACCTTATTGTTCCTCTTGCCTTTTATCTAACTTAGCCCAATCTTCATCTGAAATAGTTGTAGGTGTCTTTGTCTCATTATTAACCGCTAACCACTGATCTCTTTCTTCAAGAAGATCTTCCATTTTTAATTTCCACATTTCATAGTTAGAACCATTGAACCTTTCAATCTCTAACCTTGAATTCATTGTAACAAAACTTAATTCCAAAATAAGCAAATAACAAAAATAATATGAGCTCCCACTAAGCTAAAAAACCTCCAATCTTTTAAGAGAAAGGCGTCCCAATACTCTACCCAACCTCAGCTCTGATACCAAATGTTGAAAAATGAGGTGTTTTCTTAGCTTAATACTCTATAAAACTTCAAAATTGCTGTTCTAAGTAAGTCTTTTCTTTGTTACATAAATTCTTTGTGGATGATTATCTTGATTTATCCATTTTACTATTGTAGAATGTAGAGAGAATTATTTAGAAGAACTAGACAGGATAATAGAAGGATCACACAAGATATACCGTGGAGAAACCCTTTCAGGAAAAAACTCCACTGAGAATTATTCTATTATTCAAACTCTGAATTACAATAGCTCCAATTCTTGCTTGAGAATGCTTCTTCTGTCTTTACCAATCTTCTTCACACCTGCAATAACAATTATGAAAACTCTATTCAACTTGAATGAGAGATAGAGACAATATGCAACCTTGTAATCTCCAAATGGTGATAATTACAATGCATAAGCTCAAGCCCTTGAAAAGGTACACCATATTCCTTCAAGTAGAGTTATTCAGTGAAGACTAAAGCTTACAACATGTGCATCATGCATTTGGGTGTCCCAAACTGAAGCTGCAACTTCTCCTTCACTTCGATGATAATTCCAAAGCTATTCCTCAAAGATAGCACCCTTAAGTAAAGCTACTTAACTGATCCTTCAAAAATATCTTATCATGCATTGGAGTTAATTCCAATAAAGCATCTTGGGCGCCCAAGTTGGCTTCAAGTGCTTTATAGTTAACTGAAACATTTACTCAACACCATTTCCAAAGAATGGTCATCCCTTATTAACTGGAGGTAGTCCCTGTTATCTGTCATACAACTCAATGTTATTTAGCCATGCATTACAAGTTAACTGAAGCTAACTACATGCAACTCAAAATAACCAACATGCATGCAACTGAAGATAACTGAACTGAACTGAACTGAACTGAACTGAACTGATCTGAACTGAACTTAACTGAACTTAACTGAACTTCAAGCATGCAAACATCAAATCCTAACTCCTAGGATCTTTACATGCATTCAGAAGTGTTAATTGTTACTCTGTATAGTTAACTGAACACAAGGTGAGTTTCACCTTACCATGTGAGTGTCCCATGTCTCCCTATTATTTAGGAACTCACTATGGATGCCCTCACATGCTTCTTACATTTAGAATTAATTACAAATGTCAATAATCATGATTATTTCATCAAATATTAATCTCACAATAATCTTAGTGTTATTGAACACATTACAAGAATCTAGGAGATATATGAAATAATTAATGTTTAGGATTTGCAATTTAATGGCAACCTATTTCCAACAATATCGATACATTCATATGGCATGTCTATTTTCCAACCTACGCGTATATTGATACATATATACATATGGATATATATATACTTTTTATATATACACATTCAATTCACACACCAAAGCCATACACAATTACTATTGTATTGATAAGCACCTACATGTTATATATCTATACGTATACATATACATGTTGTTAGATCCAGTAGATAGTTTCATGCACATAAGAAACTCGTGCATGAGTGTGCATAGATACGTCTACCTATGTACCCTCATGTACACATTCCTTCATGCATATGGCCTATCATCGACATGCATGTGTGTACATATACATATACCTCATATGTCCTACTCATTGATACAAGCATAGTAATAAGGAAATAACTCACAAGCTCAACAGATAAACATCACCCAATAATGCACTCAGAAGTAAAAAAGACTCTTGCTAATGCAGACACAATACTAAGGATGACTTACCAACTTCCCACATAATAACCCAACTCAATTATTCTACTGTGAGTGTGTGTAAGCTTAGATAGGTTACGTTACTGGTTACCCGACCAAGACCTTCTCTTGAGTGATACTTCCCCTCTACCTGGAGGAATTGATCATATACCTACATCCACTAACATATGCACATGGTAGTCAGCTATTCAACAAAATATGCATTTCACATAGTACATCTCCAAAGTTAGAATATCAAATCAATATCTATCTATTTCTCATATATGCATTTCATTACATAACATTAAATGAGATAACATTCATTCTTAATGCATTGATATCAAAGTGCAAGTACAATTTATTCATCCACAAAATTCACATTACATTCACATTTACCCTACATAGTAATAGTAAATAATAATTACACAATCGAGGTGTAACATTGTAGCCCAATCATAATGCCACCAAAATATTTTTGACAATAACTTACTCTAGGATCTTAGAGATGGAGTATATGGATGGATTAATGTCATATAAATTGGAAATTTTAGTGACAATAAGTGGCTAGGAATCAAGGAAACAAGAAAGTACATTAGGATTAGTAATATGATGAGAGTAAGTAATTCCAAGAAAGAGAAGCATTTGGATCTAGTGGAGGGGGTTAGGAAGGAAATATAGAAGAAACCTTGTCATGTAGTCATGGAGAGAGGTAGATTATTGAAAATTTAGGAGATAATGCAAGGTGAAGGGGGTAAAATGGGATTAGGATAGTGGTTAATAAATAAATAAAATGATTGGTGAGACAAGAGAAAATTTGGTTAGAAGAAGTGAGAGGTAAGGCACATTTTAGGAAAGTGAGAATATGAAAATGAGTCAAAAATAGTTTAAAAAAAATTAGGGTCAAACAAATTATCATAAATAGAGGGTGAAGAAGAGGAGGTCATGGTATTTATGGTAAATATCAAAGATAGGGTGGGAAAGGTAGAATAGGATAGTGCAAAATAAGGCTAAGAGGATAAGGATAAAGGCATGTGCAAGAAGGATGGAAAAATAGAAAAGAACCAAGGATTGAAAAAAAAGAGGAGATTAAAAGAGAAAAAACTAGAAATATAAATACCATATGAAAAATGGACATAAAAAAATAAGCTACACTAATACACACAAGAGATATGTTCTCAAAAAGCTAACATACAATGAAAGTAACAAATTATGAACTAATCTAAGACTTTAAACTGGAAATTTATATTTACATGGTATGTTAGGTTCAACAAATCAAATAATAAAAAATAAACCTACGTAAGTTAATTAAGAAAGCTTTATTATAACTAGTTATTTTTTCTAGTGTATTTGTTGAAATACAACAAAATAAAACCTTTTAGTCTCAAAATAATTAGCCTAATTTAAAACTAAGTTAAAATACACCAGAGATAAACCTAAAAATATGCCAAGAGACATAACTTGGAAACACAAATTTTAAAAAGGGAAGAAAATAAACATGAACTAGGACTAAGAGAGATAAAATTGTAAAGAAAAGAAATCACATGCAATTGGGATTCTAATATTACCAACTATATGGGTTGAAAAAACATATGGGAATTGATTGTCCAAATTTAGAATCTACAAGAGGTGCCCTATATCAAAGGGGTGATGTGTATGGTACAAGTATCTAGATAGGGGCACAGAGTAGATACAAATGACATAGGTGTCTAGTATGGATGGGACATGCGCACCCTCTATTCATGAATCAAGTATAGTAAAATTCAAACCTTCACTAAAGTTCTCTTGTCTATTGTATTGGTTATATAATTAGGCTTAGGAGTTACTTGAGATGCATAGAAAAGAGGAATCAATAAAAAACCTAATATGTTAAGCTTGTAGCAAAATAAATAAAATAGATAGAACAAAAAATACACTAATGCAAACTAGAAGTGATGTCTTGTATAAAGGCAAGAAGATTGGAGAAAGTTTTCCAAATCTAGGCTTTGTGATTGCTAAGTTTTGACAAAGGGGCTAGCATATATATCTTAACAAGGGTTCCAGAAAGGTGTAAATAGAACATATGTATAGGAAAAGGCATTGGGAAAGTTAAAATGACATATATGTATAAATAGGGGTCTCAAATAGGTGAAAATTGCATCGATCTAGATATGAGCACTAGATAGATAGAAAGAGATAAAATGAGAGGGAGAGAAAGAGAGAGAGGGAGGATAGAGAAAGATAAAGAGAGGGAGAGGGGGTGAAATAGAGAGAAACATAAGGAAATGGTGAGAGAGATAGAAGAGATGGAGAGGGGGAGAGGGAGGGAGGGAGAGAGGATAGAGAGAAAAATAAGGATGAAGGGAGAGAGGGGGGAGAGAGAAATGGGGAAGGAGAGAAATAAAGAGAGAGTGAGGATAAAGAGATAGAAAAAGAGGATATGGAGAGAGACATAAATAGATAGTGAGAGATATAGAGAGATAGAGGGAGAGGGATAGATAGAGTGAAAGGGAAAGGGAGAGACATATAGAGATAGTGAGAGAGAGATATATATACATACAGAGATAGAGGGAGGGAGAGATGGAGAAATGGAGAGAGTGAGAGTGAGAGATAAAGAGAAAGAGAGGGAGGGGGAGAGGGAGAGGAAGAAAGAGAGAGAAAGAGGGGGGGGAGATATAGAGAGGGGAAGAGAGGGAGAGAGAGATATATATAGGTAGAGAGAGAGGGATAGTGATAGAGATATAGAGATAAAGAGATATACATAGAGAGGATAAAGATATAGAGGGAGAGATAAAGCTATAAAGAGGTAGAGAAAGAGCTACAAAGAGGGAGAGAGGGAGAGACCATAGAGGTATATATATATATATAGGGAGAGATAGAGAAAGAGATGGAGAGAAAGGAAGAAATAAAGAGAAAAATATATATATTAAACATCAAATTTCATGTTCTACAAAATGCAATCACATTTTGTGGAATATGAAATACATCATATTTAATGTACTACAAAACATGCTTGTGTTTTGTCGAACATGAAACATGCTCACATTTTGTATTTCATAATATTCTCATGTTTTGTGGAACATGAAACACACTCATATTTTGTGTTTCACAAAACACGATCACATTTTTTAGTCAAAAAAATTTTCCACCCTTTTTGCTTTGAAATAGGTTTGGATAACAATCATAAAGGTTTAGACTATTAATTTTCCTCCATTTTATATGGTTCTGAGCTTCAATGGAGTTTCTCAACTTGCACGCCACTAGGTTTACACATTATCTAATAATATTTAATAAAATTACCACCAAATTTTCACATGTCTTCTTAGCTTTCTAACCATATATATTTTTAATTTGAAATACATCAACATATTTATTTTTTATTTCTTTTATTAATATTGTTGTATTCCTCATATACATATGTATTGATTTTTCTTTATAACTTTTGATCTACTTACCAATTTTGTTTTAAAATATATAAGATTGTTCTACACTTCATTCTTTACTTAATTTTTTTTATATTTGTGATTATTTTTGTGAAAGTTATGTGATGCACACACTCAATGATGCAATTTTCAAATGCATCCAGTTTGAAAAATCACAAAAAAACAATAAAAAATTACAAAAAACATACAAATTCTAGTACTCACTTTTAACTATATTTCTACCAATTGGTTTTTAAAAATATTAAATGCAACCAAAAAAATAGGTGAGCACACACCAAACACAATGCTATATTTTAGTGAGAAAAATAGGAACACTTTTGTGTGGGCACAACATTCCATCCTCTAAATCTTAATTATTTTTTAAAAACTTTAGTAGTTTAGAAACTAGATTCAAAACAGTACAATTTTTATTCTTGTTGTATCTTCAAATTTTCAGTGAATGCATCTTAAGTTACTCATTCAAATTTAGGTTTAGCTAATTTTTTAAAAAATGGTCACTTTAAACCCCCCTTTTGTATACCATTTCCATGCACTTTCCTTGGGGGAAGGCCCATTGTACTATTGCTAGAGTTTTGTTGTCTCCCTCCTCTCTTTCTCGAGGGCATCGATATGGGAAAAGTAAGTTTACCAAGGGTGATAGCAACTCCCTCTCAAATGGCTCTTGTGGCTCCTAGTTGCCTTCAGTTTCTAGAGATAATGTTGTTCGAGATGGATGGACTCAATCTTCTAAGCCATCTTTCGCTTCTTCTCATAGGAATGGAGGTGCTTCTAATTGGCTTGACTCTAGCAAATTCCTCATCTAAAGTAGGCCATTTCTCCAATCTATGCTTAGCAACCCTTGGATGACACTCCTAAAAAAGTAGGTGCTCTCACTAGCTGGGAACTAATTGATGATTCTATTCATGGATATGTTTGGGACAATCCTAATGATAAGGACCCTCTTCCATTTGACATTGCTTAAATTGCTTCAATATTTTTGTGCTTGACCTATTTGTTCACCTTTTTTTTGAACTTGGTCCAATTAAACTTTGTGGATGTGCCCTTTTACCAACCTCCTTTTTTTTAATATTGTACTATTACTCTTTATA
Organism: Sequoia sempervirens; assembly: GCA_007258455.2. Taxonomy (NCBI): domain Eukaryota; kingdom Viridiplantae; phylum Streptophyta; class Pinopsida; order Cupressales; family Cupressaceae; genus Sequoia; species Sequoia sempervirens. The sequence goes on along the minus strand of VDFB02161650.1, from coordinate 87,173 downwards.
ATATAAATTTAAATAGGAAATATTTATTAAAAAGTAAGAAGATATACAAACTAAACCTTTAGGGATCATCAATAATAATTTTGAATATCTATTAATTGGTTTTGATTGATAATAATAAAGAAATATAATTTAAATATATTTACGAAAAGATTAGAATCTGTAATTCTTAAAGATGTCTAAATGAATGACTCTTTTAAATAAAATAAAAATCCACACCAAAGAATTGAATTTTATAATTTTTAGAGATTTATGTGTTTAACTTCTAAATCATTAAATGAATGGCTTTTTAAGTATAACCAAAAATTTAAAGAAAAAAAATTAAAATTTGTTAACTCCACCCTTCCAAAAATTTATTGAAGTACATTTCAAATATAATATACTATAAAATATATTTCACACATTCCACATATTTATTTTCTTGCACTCATTCAAATGAATATGTGAATGCCTGAGTGTTGCGGATGTGCGGGCTTGGAGGCCCGTGGCCTGTAACAGGTCGCAAGTTCTCCCTGCCTCTCCTTTGGCTGCCCTTGCATGTGGTGTTTGTTGTTTCCTTCGGTTGCGTTTTTCTGGTGGAGGGTTGTTCTAGCTTTTGGGGGGTTTCTATTTTCCTTGGTGTTGTTTTTTTTTTGGGATTGGGTTCTTTTTGCTTTCTCGGGGGTTCATTTGTTTGGATGATGGCGGAGCAACAAGTCCCTTAGAGTTTAGTGGTGGCTGATCGTGGTGGGTTTCACAATGGATCTTCATCAAGGTTGAATGCTCAGCAGTCTAAGTCATTTTATGTGGGGGAGGGCCCTAAACTAAAGAAAGTGAATGGTCATTTGCCTAGAAGTCAGGATCGTCCAGTCTTGGTTCTTTCTCCAGAATCTATGGCTGATGATGTTTCTTATTGGAGTAGACATGCTTTAATCTGCAAATTTCTTGGGCTCCCTATTCCTCTGTTGGCTTTCAATGCTTGGATCAAGCGTATGTGGCAATTTGAGGGTGACATGGAGCTAATGGTGGCTGCAAATAGTTATTTTGTGGTTGTTTTTTTCCAATATGGCTGATAAGAATCAAGTGTTTGAGGGAGGACCCTACTTTTATAATCATGTTGGGTTGTTTATAAAACCCTAGCAAATGGGTTTTAATACAGCTGAAGAATTGTCGTCGATGGGTCTGGTTTGGGTCTGTCTATCGCGACTTCCCCTGGAGTTTTCGAGAGAAGATATTTTACAACGGATCGCGGCTCTTCTTAGTAAGCTAGTTGCAGTTTCTCAACAAACCCTTGAAAGAAAGGTTATTTCTTTTGCTCAGATTTGTGTGGAGGTTGATTTGAATAATACCTTGTCGAACTCTTTGGAAATTTGTGTTGGTTCTTTGTCTTGGATTCAACAACTTGATTATGAGTCCCTTCCTTTTCGTTGTCGGATTTGTCATGAGTATGGACATCTTTAGAAGCAATGTCTTAGGATTAAGAAGGCTCCTCCTTCTACATCCTCTCCTTCGTCTTCGGCTCCAAAATTTGTTAGGGAGGACAAAGGGAAATCTTCTATGATGGAGGATGAACCAAATAAATATGGCTTTGTGCTGGTTAAGCGGGCTAAGGTTTGTGGTCTGAAGAGATTGTTCAATAATAGGAAGAATGAAGAGGACTTTAATCGGTTTGAGGTGTTGAACACTTCAACCTTAGAGGAAGGAATCCCTCCGGATGTGCCTCATGATACTGTTGGCATGGGTTGCGTTGTGGGACAGGGACATGGATCCGGTTAGGATATTCATTTATCTCAAGGTATGCAATATTATCTGGTAACTCTGAATGATCATATGTAGGATGATGATGATGATATTGTTTTGGAAGATTTGGAAAGGAGGGGCTAGGTTCTGGCAAGAGCAAGGGGTCTTCTCTAACCTTAGGGGTGCAAAAACACATGATTATGAAGGGACTGCCTAAGCACTCTTCTAAAAGTGGCTGCAAGATGGATCTTGAGAAGATTAAGCATACTAGAGATTTGTTGGTGGAATATGGGTTTGTTAAACCCATTGATGCTCACTTTTCACCATCTCCATGATTGTTCTCTCATGGAATGTAAGGGAGTTGAATAGCACCCCTCATCAAAAGGTTATTCATGATCTGGTTGTTGTCCATTCTCCAGACATTTTTTTTGTTCAGGAGACTAAACTTTCAATTGATTTTATGCTTCATTGTGCTTCTCGTATCTAGTATTTTGGTCAGTGTCAGTGTATTGGTTCTTAAGGGAGTTTTGGGGGTTTGACTCTTTTTGGAATCCTAGAAAGATTGCTCCCCTTTGGTGGATTTCCAGTCATTCTACTATTTCAATGGTTTCCTCTTCTTTGGAAATAGGTGAGACCATTCTAGTTACTAATGTGTATGTCCCGATTGATTTTCGTGGAAAAATTTCATTTTGGGCTCATATAAGGTATGTTAGATCATGTGCTCCTTATCTTCATTGGATCTTAGCTCATGATTTTAATTTTGTGTTGAGCTTGGAGAAGAAAAGAGGTGGGTTGCCTCAGCTTGGGCCTGCTACTGCTCTTTTTTGGGAGAATGTGGGTTTGCTTGCTTTAAATAATGTTGTAATGGAGCAAAATTGCACCCCTTGCAATTTCACATACATTCTTGCGTCTACTTTAGTGACCTTTCCCTTAGCATCTTGAGTAGACTCATTTTAGCCCTTGCATCAGCCTTTTCCCTCCTCAGGATGCTCCAACACCCCTTTTTCAGCAGCTACCCTTGCATGTCATCTTTGCATCAGACTTTATGATTTTCCCATTTGCGTCGTTTTGTAGATGATGTGTCCGGACACTAGCACGCCACACTAGCGTCCTACAGTGTTTCAACGCTTAGATGACCATTTTCGAGCATATTTTCCATTTTTCAATTAATTTTGTCAGTGGTAACGGCTTGACATTCCCTGAAACTACCCGGGAAGCTTCTTTTCCCTCCTTAAAAGCAGTCTTTCACTTCATTTTGCAAGACTCTTCTAATTCTAGCTTCACACCAACTTTGACTCTAGCCTTCTACAGTCCAGCCCTAGCTTGCACAACTTCATACAACTTGTTGTAGCAGCTTCAATCTTTCTCAAGCTCTCTTTGCAGTTCTATTTCCCTTGCCTTATGCTTGTGAGCATCTTGGGATTCCATATCCCCTTCCTATTGCATCTATACTTCGTGATACGGGTTCTCCTCCTTGAGCAAGGATTGCTTTTATCACCTCTTTTGTGATATGGATTCTCCTCCTCGAGCGGGGTTTTCTTTTATCACTCACACTTAGTGGTGTGGGTTCTCCTCCTGAATGGGTTTTGCTTTCACCACACGCTTTGTTCATTTCACTCTCTCTTTTTATCTGGCTATCCATGGAGGTGGGAACACAAAACGGGGGTTTGACTGAGGCAAACCCCTATACAGCCCCAATATTCTCTCCAGATATTGTGCATGTAGGTTTTGAAGACATTCACATGCTAGAGGCTTCATCACTTATGTGGTTGTAATTATTTCCTTTCTTCTCCTTATCTCCATCATTTCTATTTTACTTCTTTGCAACTTTATCAAATTCTGTCATTTTCCTACATTTTGTCAGTTCTTAGTAATCAGAGTAGAAGTAGTCATTTAGTTATTTTATGTGATAAACTCACTCTCTGGTTCATACGAGACGCCAGCACGCCTCTAAGACACCAGTGCGCCGCACTGTCGTCCATATTTTGCGCTGACGCCCTTTGACCGAGAGCTTGTCAGTTTGTTCAGAAAATCTCTGTGACCTGCTCCTTCGGATTCTGAAACTCTTGTTGTTGTTGTTCTTGAGGTAGTTTAGGGCAGTTCGCCCCGTGAGGCTCTCTAAATGAAGAGAATTCATGAGTAGTGAATCCCCCTCTTCTACAAATGTTAAGCCTTCTAATGGGATTTTCACTTAGAATAATCGACGAAGTGGAGAGGAAGCGATCTCAGAAAGGTTGGATAGATTTCTTGTTTCCTATTTTTGGGTGGGAGGTAGATTGGTTACAGGTTCTGAGATTCTTGATTGGAGGGGTTCTGATCATTAGCCAAATTAAACTTTCAGTTTCCCATTTTACTGTTCCCAAGAATCCTCCTTTTAAGTTTTAGCTTATGTGGCTTTGGGATTCCTCTTTGCATGATATTATGGCTCAGTGGTGGGGTGATGGTAGCTCTACTTATGGTACAGCTATGTACACTTTTGTTAAGAAACTTTAGTATGTTAAATTTCACCTTAAGAGATGAAATAGGACAAGTTTTGGAAATTTTAAGGTCATGAAGAAGAGTGCTTAGGCAAGCCTTGATGTGATTACTTGCCAAATTCAAGATTTTGGTTTTTCGGATGCTCTAGGTCAAGCGGAAGCCTAGGTTGCGAGAGTTGTGGAGGAATGGGAGCTTCGGGAGGAGATTTTTTGGAAGCAGAAGGCTCAGATTGATTGGCTTTAGGAATGGGACAGAAATTCGGCTTTCTTCCATCATTCTGTGCAGGCCTATCACAATAGAAGTTGTATTTCCTCTTTGGTTAATGAGGATGGGATCCGCATTTCTTCTTTGCAGGTTTTGTCTCGTGAGGCTAGACAGTTTTATTCTACTCTTTTTTCTAAGGATTCTCCCCTTGTAGAAGATGAGGAGAATTTGATCCTTGCTTGTTTCCCCTCCCTAATCTCTAAGGAGATGAATGGTTTCCTCATTCGCCCGATTTCTTTACAAGAATTGGAAGAGGTCGTTTTTGGGATGAATAAAGGTAAAGCCCCTGGACCAAATGGTTTTCCTGATGAATTTTTTCAGGAATTTTTGGATATTATAAATTTGGATTTGTTGGAGGTTGCACAGGAATCTCTTCGCAGTAAGCAGATGCTTTGTGCCTTGAACTCTACTTTTTTAGTTCTTATCCCTAAAAAGGAAGTTGTTGATTAGCTAGAATTCTTTCGACCTATTGCTCTCTATAATGTGGTGTATAAAATTATTACTAAATTGATTGTTGAGAGGCTCAAAGTTTGTCTTCTTTCTATTATCTCTGAGGAGCAAGGAGGTTTTGTTGCTGGTAGACAGATCCTGGATGGGGTGGTGGTTGCCTCTGAGGTCATCCACTCTATGGCGACTTCCAAGGATAAGTCTATGTTCATCAAAGTTGGATATGGCTAAGGCTTATGATAGAGTTAAGTGGCATTTTTTGTAGAGAATTCTCTTAGGCTTTGGTTTTAGTCCGGATTGGGTCAGCTAGACTATGAGTTGTGTTACCTCTTCTTCTTTTTTTGTTCTTATGAATGGGAAACCTTATGAGTTTTTTGTGACGTACAGGGGCTTTCATCAAGGATATCCTCTCTCCCCTTATCTATTTATTATTATGGCTAAGGGTTTGGGCAGATTTCTGAAGTCGTGGGTTTCCCAGGTTAGGATTCAATGTTGGTGTTGGGGCAATGGGCTTTCGCAGCTCTCTCATCTTCAGTTTGTGGATGACACTTCTCTTATGAGGAGGGCTCGCCTTCAAGAGTTTGTTTCTTTTAGGCAGGCTTTGGATATTTACCTTGCTGCTTCGAGTCAGAAAATCAATGAGCACAAATCTTCTATCTTCTTTTTAAATACTCCTCAAGCTATTCAACAACGAATTGCTAATATTTTGAGGTTTCAAATTGGGTCTCTTCCCTTTGTCTATCTAGGAATATCTCTTGTTGTTGGTAGGCAACCCAAGTCTTCTTGGCAAAATTTTCTTGATAAGTTGCGCAGTAAAGTCAATCATTGGACTCATCATTGGCTTTCTACTACTACGAGAGTGACTCTTCTGAAGTCTGTTATCTAGGCTCTTCCTATTTACATGGTTTTTGTTCAAGTGGCTCCTTTGTATTTCCTGAGGGAATTTGATGCTCTCTCATGACAATTTATTTGGAGTGGTAACTTGTAGTCGACCAAGTGGAATCTTGTTAAGTGGGATAGGGTGTGCAGGCTGCAGAAAGAGGGGGCCTTAGATTGTGTTATGTTGTTTTGAATGGGCAAGCTCTTGCAGCCAAGTTATATTGGCATTGGTGTACTAGTCAGCATCAACTTTGGGCTCGTATTCTTACCCATAAGTATCTTAAGGATGTAACCCTTTTGATGTTCCTTGTTTCTCTTTAGATGGAAGGGGGTCTATGATTTGGAATACCCTCAAATCAGGGGCTTAGTTGGTGAAGAAGGGGCTTTTTTGGATATGCCATTCGGGTTCTCAAGCCCTTTTTTGGTGGGATTCTTGGGATGGTCACCCTCCCATTCTTTCTGCTTACCCTCACCTTCAATCTCTTTGTGATCATCTTACTGCTGCTGGTTGGAATATGGTTGAGCATTATAAGTCTGTTCAAAATATTGGACTGACTACTAGCCTTAGATGGAAGCACTCCTTAGATTGGCCGCCAGGAGGGTTAGAGGAGGATAGGCAAGAATTGGCTCGGATTTTTGCATCATGGGAATGCAATTCCATGGTGGGGCAAGATGTTCTGGCTTGGAGTAATAGTGATTTATCTGGTAAGTACTTTGTTTCAGCAGGTTATGACGAGTTGCTAAGGCAAGTGTTTGGGGACATTGAGGTTCTTTGGTGGAAGCAAGTGTGGAATAAATTTTCTTGGCCCAAGTGCAATTTTTTTCTATGGTTGGTGGTCTAGAACCGGTGTCTTACTTGGAACAACTTGTGCAAGAGAGGGTTCCAGGGTCCCTCAATGTGTGTTTTGTGCGGTAAAAGTGAAGAGAGTGTCTCATCTCTTCTTCCAGTGTTCCTTTTCTAGGAGGCTTTGGCACCTTTGGTGGGATGTGTGGAACCAGGTTTGCTAGCATGTCTCTTCTTTGGCGGATTTCTTTGCCTGGTAGGGGAAGACCCCTGTTAAGACCTCTTTTCTTCAAGTTACTTGGGCTCTGGGACCGACTTTTATTATCTAGCATATTTGGCTGGAGAGGAATCACAAGATTTTTCAAGATGTGAAGTTGGTTGTCCAACATTTGTGGTGGAGGATTCTTCATTCGGTGTGAGAAACTAATGTGGCTAAGTGTGACTTGGTTGAGGGTGTGGATCCAGGAGAGGTTTCCTTTTGTACTCTTCTCAATCTTCCTCTTTAGAGGGGGGCTGCTCAGAGTGCTGGTCAGATCAAGAGAAATAGATGTCGTCATCCCCTTCAAAAGATAAATAGGGAGAGGCATTGGTGTCCTCCTCCTTAGGGTGTGTTGAAAATCAACACGGATAGTTCTTGTTGTGGAAATCCTAGCCATGTTGGTATTGGAGGTGTTGGGTGGACTAGTTCTGGGACTGTTGAGTTTGTCTTTTTTGTTTATAAGGGTTGGTATACTAACAATGTGATGGAGGCTCTTGCCATTTTGTGTGCTATGGAGCGTGGTTGTGCTCTCAGGTGGAAATGGATCATTTGTGAATCAGATTCTCAGGTGGTAGTGACTTTGCTAAAGAGGCAGCAATTAGAAGATGTTAGTTGGCATTTGGCTGTTATTATAAAACAGATTCTTAATTTGTGTGCTTCTTTGGATTATGTTTCTTTCTGTCATATTCCGCATGAATAGAATGGGGTTGCAGATTGTTTGGTTAAATGGGCTTCTGATCATTTGCAAGATTGGAATATTGTGGACAAGGGTCAATTACCCTCAGATTTGTCACAAAAGTTGGACCAATTAATGGAGATTGATAGGGATGTGTAATTCCCTTTCTTTGTACTGCTCTTTTTTAGATTGAATAAATTTTTACCCCTCTTTTAGTTATAAAAAAATCGTGCACTCGAGAATTTTATTTTATTTTTTTAAAAATGCATATATTATTAATAATAATAAAAGAATGAACAACATAAAATGTCTGAAGGAGGTGTTTTTCAAAACTAGAATCTCGAAAGAAACAACTTAAGTATAAATACAACTACGACAAAACATTACAAAGAGGAACAAATAAACATATTGATTTTCTTTGTACAAACACCATTTTGTGAGATTTTGAGGAAGATCAAACCAGCTATGTAGCACTATAAAATAGAGAACAGCCTCAAGGCTAACCCTAAGTTAGGGTTACCACCTTTGACAAGGGAGGGACCAAGGTGATTCAAGTTTTCAGAATGATTTATTTTCAATGTAAAAGAGCAGTTCATAGAATTACAAAATAGGAACATAGTAAAATCTCAAGGACGTGGACAAAATATACAGACCAAAAACACGGTATAAGAAACATAATTCAGAGCTTCCAGTAAATCCCCAGTTTGTGACAAATGCCTGCCACGATACCCCAAAATAAAATCTCTGCAAAGATAACATAAAGAAGCGAGCCCAATCTTTGAGAATGCCATACATTGAAAAATATGTGCTTCTGTATCCAGTACACCTGTGCATGTGTTCAGTAGATCAGCTTCAGTTTCTTCTTTAAATCTCTTTTTAACAACTACTACTCATATTAGACATTTGAAGAACCAGTAAGCTTAACTCTTGTATTTGTTTTCCTATGTTTGCAGATCATGCCCATGAGAACAAGCAATTTCATATAAAACAGTAGCCATTGTACCTCAAACATTTATCCATAATGTAAATACTTACAAGAGTATTATCAGTGCCGTCGTAATACCAGCCATTTATAAAGGCCGGGAAAATGCCTTGTGCTGCCATGACAAAGATGAGCATGGCATTCATCCCCATCCATTCCAGAAATAGAAACGGTATTCTGAATGCCCACGATAGAACCGGTATTCCCCACAATAAAAATGGTATTCTGAATTTCCAAATATCAATCTGTAAAAAAAATAGAGACTTATGGTTACATATAAAGACAGGATTGCTTAATGCGTTTTAAGGATGTCCATGTGAAAAATGGTTAAGATTAAAAATGGTTAAAGATTTCAGGTCTCCTAAATGAATAAATGTTGAAATAAATCCTTTCATTAGGTGCACTTTATAGTTACCAACATTTTGTGCCGCACTTTTTGATCAAATTGCCCTAAAAATGTGTCCGCATAGGATGTCAACAGTTAATAAATAAAAAACATGCAGCTTATCCCGAGATTTTATACGAACCTAAGAAAAAACACAATTCGCTCAATGCTAATCTCATGTTTTCATTGTTTCTCCAATGGAGATCCGAGTATTGATCTGTTGAAATCTAATTTTCGAAGACTTTAATTTAGAGTTTTCCCTTTGGATATCTTGAAACTCCTTGAAGTGCTCATTTTGAATCGATTAATTAATTTAAGCTACAGGGGAATTCAGGCCAGAAGCCATATATTAAGCTTACAAATGCAAAGTTCATCTCATTTCTGAACATAGAAGAAATGAAAATATTATTTTCAGGTCTGATACTTCTTAGGTGCTCAAGTCACATACCAGAATATAGAAAGCTGAGAAGACAATTCCTCCTACCCCTGCTGTGAAGCAAACATAGCTGAAACTGTATAATTGTTTATTAAGTGGAATAGCTGCACAGACAGAAAACAGTCAATATACATCCTTTAAATTGTGCGTGCAAGTTTCAAAAGCAAGCCAAAACCTTATATAGATGAATAATCCTATTTGCCCTTATTCTCACATGCAGGTCCCGAGAACTAAAATTCAGGGATGTTCATAGAGAAGTCAGACCAGTGTCTAGAACAGTGCCACTATATACAGAAGCATGTAAGAATTTTTGAGATATAGGACTATTCACTCACCATCTGTAAAATGAAGGATAATCCCAATAATTGTCAGTCCAAATCCCATTGAAAGCCAATGCTTCAGCCTCGCAGCATGCTCCTGTGTATTAATTTTACATGGCATGTCAGAACAGTGGAAGATCTTGCTTCTTAACGTTGTATTAGCAGGAAAAATAGTTTTCATATAACCTTGAAATGAATCAGCACATGTCCATAATGGATGCCAATGACTGCACTCAGAATGGCTGATATAGAACTGCAAGCATCAAAAGCATAAAAAAATAGTATCAATATTACTAGTAAATTGCTCATTAGTAGACAAACACAGTTGAACATTCTGTGAGATTCAGATAAACAATAGGCATCCAATGTATAACTGAAAATCACTTTTAGTAACTTTAATCCGTTTTCATCATATTCCCAGGCTTCTAAAAGGCTGCTTTGAAGCCATTTATTTGTTATAAGAGATTATACTTTACTCCTTTTAGACTTAAATCATTTGTTCTTTCTAATATTTGTTCGGACCTTAAGAATGCAAGATTCACCCCCATTCAAAGTTGTGCATATTGAGAAAGGGAAAACAGAGGAAGTTCATTTTCAAGAAAACAGATCTCTGATTTTCTCTAGAACATAGAGAATCAGAAGAAAATTATTCCCAATCAGGTACAATTAAAGTTCATATTTAGATGGACCCAAACCAAATGGTATAATCCATGTGCATTTAAAGCTCGGATTTTTTGGAATATTGATTTTATATAAAGGCTTTCCTAGCCAGGATTTGACTCATTGTAATATTGAGTGTAGCAAGCAGAATGGCCTTAGGCATACCTTTTAAGTTTAGGGTTGTACAATTGCAAGGCAGTTATAATTCAGAATAATAAACTGTTTTCCATATATCTTCTGTTCTTGCATTAATAATGGCCAGTCATATTTAGTCGTGTGCACATTGTGCTGAGCTCATTTGCTATTTTCTTCGAAAGGCAGAGAGGTGTAGGATAAGAAAGATTTGATATTTAGTCTAATAAGGACTTTGCAAAGACAGATTTTCATATGTTCTTGGATGAGTTGAGCTTTCTCCAATGAGTTAAGCACCGAAATTCAGGCTTAGCTCTATTGCTTCCATTATAAAAAAATGCTAGTTTTCTTTGCTTGGGTCAGGAACAATAGATCTAGAAGGTCCCATTTTCCATTTTCATTTCAGTTTATAAACTCATTTAATTGCAATAGAAGTCTGAAAATAAGTACTAATTAAAAGCCATTGCCTTTGCTTCGATTTTAAAAAGTAAGTCTAGATTGCTTTTGTGAAAAACCTCAAGAGTCCTTCTGGTTCGAAGGGTGCAAGGCACCAGGCTGGAGCATCCTCACGAAGGTGTCCTGATTCTGGGGAGCTAGCTGTACAAGCCTGTACTTACAATTCAAAATGTTTGTGTAGTTTAGATCGTAGCATTTCTAAAGAATAATCAACTGTAAGCATTCCAACTTTCTGATTCGTGCAATGTATAATTTACCTTAGATCTTCTCCAGACTGGTCCAGTATACAAATGATTTATGCCCCAAACTTGCCTATCAACATAACCCACAGCATTGCAAGCAGGACCCAAGTGGCCTCTGATACCACATTTCACCTACCATCAACAATTCCATACTTATGTCTGTCAATCATCTGTATACAGCTAAAATTGAAGGAACCAAACTCTCACATACATGCAACTCACACCAGATAAACAAACAAATCTCAGGCGACATATTTTCCAAACGTGCAACCTACATGCAAACAGAATTCCTTGAGATAAATGAGTAAAAATGCTTACTGTAATCAGCTTTTCAGAATGTTTCTTGTGTAGCACATAGTGCCAATCAGGAACATAAAGTCCATATAAAGTGGCAAAATAGACTATGAAAACGCATAGGCCAGCAAGCCTGACAAGCCAATAAAACCAATGGTCAGTAGAAACAAAGGATTTCAGGCCTAAACCAAACAAAATCCCTGAACCAAACAAAATGAGATCTGGGAATATAAAGTAAGGGGTTTGCTGAAAACGTCTGCAGTGATAATTTAATTTATATTTACCATTGCCAACTGTAGTATTTGAATATAGAAAAACGTCCAGGTGGTAGATCTACAGGTCTTGATTTTGTAGTTGCTATCTCTATGAGAGCCACCACCAAATAAGCCAATGCTATGCGCTGCTTATAGTATAATCATGTTTATGCTATTCAGTACAGAAATATATACATATATGAACTCTATATACCAGTATAAATTCTTCAATAGATCTGTGAATAGTGCATAAATTGTGTTAGAAGTGGTATATATATTCTGAATGAAAGAAAAACACAATTTTTACCTGAAGAATACCACACCAACGAATTTGCTTCATATCCACTCCATATGAAAGATCATCAGGAGCATGAGAATATCCTCCTGCAAGATCAAAGTTAACAAATATAGTTATATACTGCAAGAAAAAATTTTGGACCGTACATAATTGATTGTACATACCTTGCAATACTAATCCCCAAAAGAGAAGTTTCAAAGTTCTCACAATAACCTTCTTTACTGCAGCTCCTACGTTGGGTATTTTCTGCAAAAATAGGTAAGCCAAACTGTTATGTATGAATCGTATCATCCATGCATATAAAAGATGTCATTACTTTAAGTAAGAAGATTTCTTATGAAGACAAATTCATACACACATTTCTGGGAACATCACTGTACCTATCCATTTCACCGATTTTAACATTCCCATATATAACTAAATCCTAGACAAGAGATATGTCACTGAATTTAGAGCAACAAGCTTCCAATTTTTTAAATAGAATATAAGTAAATCTACACAAGTTCACACACTCACACTTCTAGGCAGTTGAATTCAGAGGAAAAAAATTAAGTCTAATTCATATAAACAAATGATACTAACAGACTGGGTAAATCAAAGAAAAACAAACTCCTAGTCTCTGACCGAAAACAGATAGAATATAGCAAAGATATTGATATACCTTGAGAGCAAGTGCTATAGCAACTCCTACAATGAAGAGAAAAAAGGGCATGACAAAATCTGCCAAATTACAGCCATTCCAAGGAGCATGGTCTATACGCTCGTATGCACCTCCTGCATCGTCCACTAGAATCATTATCTGCACCATATACAACATCATGTTTTAAATTCATAATTATACCTAATCCGAAACAGTATCTTCAACCTTTAACTTGGATTACAGCATATAGATTTAGGACAAATACCGCAATAGTAAGGCCTCTAAACACATCCAAAGTAGCAACTCGCTTGGTCTTCTTCTGCACAGGCTGCCCGTCATCTTGCACTGCTTCTTCTGCTTTCTGTGTAATCAGCTGCTTGTCATCTTTCTCATCACCTTCTTTAAGAGCCATGCCTTCTTCCATCATTTTTTCTTGTGTCAATTTGTTCTCCATCCTTCCACAATTGTACTGTGGTGATTGGAGAACTATATAACTCAGGAAAGGGGATATTAATGGATAAACTACAACAATCTTTTAAAACATCATTTGGTCTTGAAACTAATCAAAGGACAAGGGCATCCACCATGCACACAAGCACTGTTAAATCATGTTGTTAGCCATGATGCTAGCTTCTAGAACAACTCTTTATACTGGAAATAATTTCAGGGAAAGGTCTATTAAAAGTACATAAAGCATACCAACACACCAAACATAATCAAGAAAAAAGATGCTGAACATGAGATTAGCAGATCATGAGGTTTGCTTTAGTATTGCAACACCTTCTATACAAAATTAGAAGGCATGGAGAATTCAAAGCACATAAGCATACTAAATCATGGAAAGAAAATTCCTCCAACACAAGGCTAACACACCCCAAGTCTGCTTTTGGATTGCAAAACTTGTTAGTAGATAAAGGTTCCTTTATCTTACATTTATACATTGTAGATGAACCGGGTCCAGTTGATCCATTGCATTCGTGTATAAAATAGACGTATAAATTAAAAATATATTAAAACTTAGTATCCAAAAGGACTGTAAGGAATATTTTCCAGAGACTACTTAGCCTCTGGAGAAAGAAGATCTGTATTTTCCAACTTTTGTATTAAGAATATAGATTCCCTGATTAATGCGTTTTCTCTAAGTAGTTGTACAAAAGTTTGTCCAAATGGCAATTCTGAGAACACATCATGTAGTGCCCCACATAAGCAAACTGGCTATAATGCTTGGATCCTTTCATTTGTCATGATTCTCTCATTTGTCATTTAATTAAATAATCCTTGAAATATTAAGGTTTATATTGTAATATATTTATTATTAATATAGTTAGTGATCTATAGGTTGAGGTAGTTTGGAAAATTATTTTGAAAGGTTAAAATACATTCATTATAGTATTAGAATTAATGGCTTAAGCAAGCACATAAAGATCTATTGAAGTGTAGAAGTTTATGATATCTTTTGCTATCAACAAGATACCACGAGGAGAAGTCTTCAACAAGATTGACATTATTATGTCATGTCATCACCACCATCTAATGCATAAATGATAACATTTGCCTTTAGCAAAGGGAGTTGGCGTCCACATGATTCATCTACATTGAGTTTGCCCAACACCAAATGCCTTGCATAGAAACTTCAATGGTTAAGATGTGCTACTTGGAATATTAATCTTCTATCAAATAGTTGAAACTATTGTGTTTGAAACCCTTTTATTATTTGTTTATTTATTATAATTATTTATATTTATTAGAAGAGTAGGTATATAAACTATGGTATATAACATTATGGAGTTATATGGTTAATTTGATCATATGGTTTCTTTTCTAAGTATTCGTTTTTAAATAATGAAGATTCCTTTAGAAAAAATTCTAGTTTCAACAATGAAAATTCAAATGCAACTAATAAATAAAAACTTTATGGAGACTAGTGAATGGAAATGAAAAACCACGTAGAGATATAAACAAGTTATGGGGTTGACATAACAAAGATGATAAAGTCAAAATTATTATTGATCTTGTTCTTTTTAACTTTGAATTAAATTATCTAGATCTAGACAATCTGAAAGAAAGTTTGAAATAATTTGAATAAAATGTTTGGACCAAAGTAGTTAATCAAAATTTTCTTTAGAACTTCAACTATTTAGATTCAAGATAGAAGATACAATCACTTTGTCAAACCACATAAAAAATTTGGGGTCTCTCATTAGACAACTAGCAAAGTCAAGGCTCCAATAAATAATTATGATACTAAAGCAATTTTGTTAAATAATTTTCCTTCTAAATACAATAATGTTATTTTTACTCTAAGTCGAAAAACTTATCAAATTCTAGAAGACATGATTTCAATGTTTTTAATGGAAGAAAAGATAACAAATGTATAAATATAGAAGTTGATATAGAAGTTGATTCTCAACATGAGAATCTATTATATTCATGAAGCAATAATAAAATATCAAAATAAAGGGAAAATTGAATGCTATTAATGTAAGAAAAAAGTCACACAATTAGGACTTATAGAGCTCAAATAAGTGAAGTTCTCAAGGGAGAACTTGAAGATAAATCAAATGAAGTTAATCTATCCTATGTTGAGGATGAGGATCCACTAGATGTTTGTGTTCAAAATTTTTGTTTTAAAAAATACTATGGATGAATATTTATTTTAATAAGTCTTCACTCTTGGAAGGTGGAGGCATTGAAGATTGGAGGATTTTCACCATCTTGAGTGAGCATCTCACTTAAAGCTGGTGCTTTGTATGAGAAGCATATATTTTTTCTTCTTCTTTTATGTTAATAGTATTGAAGAATTCATATATTGTGAAATTTGTTTTTTCCAAAACAAAAAGGGATCTAGTGTAAACTCAATATGGATTTTTTCTTAGATAGTTTGGGAGTATGTGGATCTTATGAATTATACCCTTTTGAGGGCCATAAGACAAATTGATGGAGCATTATGGCTCAATATGGATTGTTGTCCAATAATTTAGGAGATCTATGATTCAGGAGTTTGGGAAGGTGGTAATTCACAAACTTAGGAATTCACCATACATTCTCTTTGTTGATTAATTTGTTGCAAACAAAATGAAAATAAGATTGCAGAATTTAAACTCAGAGAAGAGACAATTTACAAACATGAAAGAACACAAAGATTTATAGTGGTTCACCAATTTCGCTACATCCACTTTGAAGTAGGGAAATCCTCTTTATTATTATCTCAGTATTTTCATACATCTACAGCAGCAGCTGTGTGATAAGCAATGCACAATAATTACATTATTCATAATAGATAAGTCTTTTAGTGGAAAAGTGAAAAGACACGTTCACTTAGAAAGAAAACAAAGGCTGACCGTTGGGCTTCAATACCCAACACTTGGAGAATTACAAGACATCTTGATGGATTTTCACCTGATCCAAAGATTGTTTTTTAAAAGAAAACCTTTTAAAAAATATATATTTATGTTCTTTCAATTATTTCTATATATATATTTTCTATCATAATTTAAATCTTCCAAAAACGTCCATTGACATTTTTAAAAACAAAGAAAAACTTGCATTTAAAAACTTAGATAAGGACTTAATTTAAAATCCTGGGGAACCAGATTGTTTTTCATAGTTTTGGACCATTATAGTTGGCAACATGGATTTTATCGCTGTGTTTGTCCAATATATTGTTAATTGATACGCTTTCATGCAATCACAAGCTGCACATTTTCTTGGAATGAATCAAACCTTGCGGACATTTCCCTCTCTTGATGTAACTAGAACTCTTGCAAGACAAGCTTTGGCTGCTTAATTTATATTTTTATGTTATTGAAGCTGGATATGACTAATAACTTCATGGTTTCTAACGCATATTAATGTAAATGTAGCAGCATTAAGGTATTTATTAATAATATAAACTAGTCATAGTCTATTCTGTTATTTTCTTATGCAGTCTTCATACGTCATTTATTCTCATTGTAATTCTTGTAGTTTTGATCAATATATAAAAAAAATTTAACAATGTATTTTCTATTAGATAGAGATTTGTCTTTATGTCGAAAAAATATATGCAATCTATGATCATTATTGAAGTTTAAATTTGAGATTAATAACAACTAGTTGGATCTAAATAATGGAGCTGAGATTAATAAAATGATAATAAAAATAAGAAATAAGTTTTTTTTATTAGTTGGATGTAGTCATAATTGATATTCTATTATATTATACAATTAATATTAGAGTTTTATTATTACATATGTACTGGCTTAACTTTCACTTTAGGATAGTAGTGGATAATATTAGAATTTTATTATCGCATTTGTAATGTCTTAATAATTTTTGCATGTTACAATTGTAACATACACATATTATCAAGTATGCTTGCACACTACATTGTTACCAAATAGAATAACGTTGTGACCAATGTATATGGTGATGACACTACCTCACGCATGACTTTAGGACATCTACAAACATCAATAGAAAACAACATTAGTGGAAGACTCACATGACCATTGTGTAATAACATCAATATGATAAAAAGATGGAGATAGTCTCCTCTTAAATGATGATAGAGAATACATCAAAAAATTTAGAACATACCCTTTTGACCTAAATGACATAGAAATCCACTTTTACAATAGATATATTCTCTCTCTTTTTTTGGCAAGAGTTTGAGAGCATTTTATGTTTTTCTTATTTGAATCCCAAAACAAAAAAATCGCAATAAAAATTAAATGAAAAGACTCATTTTAAACCACCTACTAAAAGAAGGTAAATAATCTTTCCCCATAATGTAAAGCATTAAAAATGATTAAAAACCATTACAAAAATTAATACCTTAACTTTTCAAAAAGTAGGAGTCCAAGGGTTTGATTCCAACTAATTCTTTGACTAGCTCTTGCTATTTCACCAACATATGTTATAGAAGAAGATAAAGATAAAGATAAAGATGATGATGGGTGGGAGCCTCCCATGGACACTTCTTGATGTATGGGGAAAGTCAAATGACTAGGATCCTCCTTCTTCCCCCTCCACTATTGTTTTAACCACCTAGTGACGTTGTATTTGCTTCAATGTTTTATGCTCTAAGTTGTAGCCTAGTGTGGACTCTATGGATGTGATTTTATATCCACCCACCTTTTTTTGTGAATATATGTGTAATATTAAATTTTGTAAATGATAATTTGGAAACTTATTCATTAAAAGAAAACCTCAATCACAATAATGAGCCAAGCCACTCCAAAGAATTTACTTCCTTTAAAAAACCCCTTCCACAATCTATGATCAAACAAACGAAGTCTTGAAAAATAAATGCATAAGTTTCTCAAACTCTCTTTCAATCTCTTCCTAAAAGTAAACATAGGTCAATAATTTAGTGAATAATAATGAAATATAGAACAGTCTCTTTTTCCCATAATGTAGTCCCTATTGTAGACATCTCAAATTCACTTTCAATCTTCATATTAATTTTTCATAAATTAATTAAATAACTCATGAGTTAACTAATTATCTTCACAATTATTTGTTAGAGCTACTATTATTAGGCTAATTTCATTTCATGCACTTCAGCTAAACATAGGAGTGTTTTTTATGTTAACTAAAGTGAGTTATTATTAGATCATTATGTCTCATCACATAGGATGACAACACTTGTCATGATCTAATCTCTTTATCATTTAGGGTTTACTCTTATAAAGCACTCTCCTTCATTGTAACTTTAAGCAAACTTTTCATTCTGTGTTTTTCTCGTTGAGGATATAACAAATCATTGTTTGCAACTCTCTTGTGTGGAAGGTGTTTTTGTTTGTTGTTTGATCCCATGTCTTATGTTATTCACAAGTCTAATATGGTATCAGAGTGTGGATTCAACAAACCCCTTCTCAAATTTTGAGGGTTTTCTTCAACTAGGGGTACAGAGGCTTCAAATTTGGAATCTTCATATTTTTGTAGATTTTGGAGTTGGCTGGTTTTTTGGTATATTTTGGCACAAAAAATACCTCACTATTACATTCAGGAGGTTGACCAAAAGAATTTTGATATAAAAATTTTCCAATTCTTGTGTCGAGAGATTGAGGCATTTTTTTGTACAGAGGCTTGTACAGTCCTTGTATGACCCCCTGTACGAATTTTTAAAAAAATATTAAAAAATTTGCTCTGCTAGTGGCTCGCCACCATGCCGCTCGAAGCAGTCCCTGCAACAATGATCGCCAACAATAGCGAATTGCCGCTAACTGCGAGGAAAAACCACTATAGTTACCGCCAACCTCAGACCACTAGTGCATAACAACCTACAATCCACCGCTACGGTTGCATGGGTAACCAACACCCAACCCCTAGGGGGTTAAATTTTTATTTTTGTAATTTTAACAAGATAGAGAATTTTGCAATAACTTTTCACTTGGGTATCGAAATTGAAAAAACAAGACATCGTCGAAAAGCTAGTTCTAAGCACTATCCAATGGTGTTGATATTTTTCTCAGATTTTGTTGTTGGTACATTTTACATCCTGTTGAAGTTAGATGTGTTGTTTTCACTCCAAAGCTCACAACTTTTGACCAATTTCTCCATTTTTTTGCGATTCTAGCAGCATTACAAAGATCTTTTAGAGAAATTCATCTTCATCCATGCAATTTTTCTATATTTTTCTCTAAGTATATTTTATTCGGGTTTTTGTTTTCATAATCTGGTGAATTACTTGGACGTTTTAGCTCTTGAAAACTTTTTGTTTGCATGGGATGACTTGTTTTTGGCTATTCTACAGGTCTTGCTTTTGTAGATGAAGGTTCCTTTATATTACATTTATACATTATAGATGAACAATTACAAGGAATATTTTCCAAAGACTACTTAGCCTCTACAGAAAGAAGATTTGTATTTTCAAACTTTTGTTTTAAAAATATAGATGCCCCAATTAATTCATTTTCTCTAAGTAATTGTATGAAGGTTTGTCCAAATGGCAATTTTGAGAGCACGTCATGGAGTGCCCCACATAAGCAAACTAGCTATAATGCTTGAATCCTTTCATTTGCCATTTAATTAGATAATTGTTGAAATATTAAGGTTTATATTGTAATAAAGTTATTTAAGTAATTGTATGATATTTATTATTAATGTAGTTAGTGATCTATAGGTTGAGATAGTTTGTAAAATTATTTTTAAAAGGTTCTAAAAAAGTCTATTGTAATAGAAAAGAGAACTTAATATTTCAATTATTATTTTTGTGTTTATTTTTTACTATCATGGTTTAGATTTTTTAGAAATCTCTATGTTCTTGATTTTCATTATGGTATTAGAATTAATGACTTAAGCAAGTGCATAAAGATCTATTGTAATGTAGAATCCCACAATATCTTTCACAATCAACAAGATACCACAAGGAGAAGTGTTCAACTAGATTGACATTATTATGTCAAGTTATCACCACCATTAGATGCATAAATGATAGCATTTGCTTTTAGCAAAGGGAATTGACATCCACATTACTATTCTACATTGAGCTTGCCTTAACACCAAATGCAAAGATAAGTTTAGAGCTTGACCAACAAAAAAAGAAAGAAAAATTGCCCAACCAAATGCCTTGCATAGTAACTTTAGTGGTTAAGGTGTGCTACCTGCAATATTAATTATCTTCTATCAAATAGTTGGAGTTGTGTTTGAAACTCTTTTATTATTTGTTTATTTATCATAATTATTTATATTTACTAGAAGAGCCTAGTATAAACTATGGATATATAACATTATGGAGTTATATGATTAATTTGATCATATTGTTTCTTTTCTAAGTTTATTTTTTTAAGAACAAAGATTCTTCTAGAAAAAATTCTCGCTTCAAAAATGAAAATTCAAATGCAATTAATACATAAAAGTTTATGGAGAATAGTGGATGTGAATGAAAAACTAGGTAGAAAACAAGTTATTGGGTTGACATAATAGAGATGATAAAGCCATAATTATTATTGATCTTGTTCTTTTTAACTTTGAATCAAATCACCTAGATCTAGACAATCATCAACGAAAATTTGAAATAATTTGATTAACATGTTTGCACCAAAGCAGTTAATGCAAATTTCTCTTTTAAATTTCAACTATTTAGATTCAAGATAGAAGATAGAATTGCTTTGTCAAACCACATAAACAATTTGAGGTCTCTCATTCTACAACTAGTAGAAGTCAAGGTTCCAATAGATAATGATGATGCTAAAGCTATTTTTTAAAATAATTGAAATCTATACTAAAAGATTGGAATTTATAATTCTTAAAGATGTTTAAATGAACAACTCCTTTAAATATAATAGAAATCCACACAAAAGAATTGAATTTTATATTCTTTAGAGATTTATGTGTTTAAGTTCTAAAACATTAAATGAATGGCTCTTTTAAGTATAACCAGAAATTTAAAGAAAAAAAATAAAATTTATTAAAACCGCCCTTCTAACACTTTATTTAAGGTTATTGAAGTGCATTTCAAATATAATATACTACAAAATATATTTCAAACATTCCACATATTTATTCTCTTGTACTCAAGATTATATTTTTTTAATAGAAAAATGCATATATTATTAATAATAATAAAAGAATGGACAACATAAAAAATCTGAAGGAAGCGTTTTTCTAAGACTAGAATCTCCAAAGAAACAACTTAAATATGAATACAACTACAACGAAACATTACAGAGGAACAAATCAACATATTGATTTTCTTTGTACAAACTCCATTTTGTGAGATTTTGAGGAAGATCAAACCAGCTATGTAGCTCACTATAAAATAGAGAACAGCCTCAAGGCTAACCCTAAGTTAGGGTTACCACATTTGACAAGGGAGGAACCAAAGGGGATTCAAGTTTTCCGAATGAAATCTTTTCAATATAAAAGAGCAGTTCATAGAATTAAAAAATGGGAACACAGTAAAATCTTAAGGACATGGACAAATTATACAGACCAAAAAGAATGTATAAGAAACATAATTCAGAGCTTCCAGTAAATCCCCAGTTTGTGACAAATGCCTGCCACGATACCCCAAAATAAAATCTCTGCAAAGATAACGTAAAGAAGCAAGCCCAATCTTTGGGAATGCCATACATTGAAAAATATGTGCTTCTGGATCCAGTACACCTGTACATGTGTTCAGTAGATCAGCTTCAGTTTCTTCTTTAAATCTCTTTTAACAACAACAACTCATATTAAAGAACCAGTATGCTTAACTCTTTTATTTGTTTTCCTATGTTTGCAGATCATGCCCATGAGAACAAGCAATTTCACATAAAACAGTAGCCATTGTACCTGAAACGTTTATCCATAATGTAAATACTTACAAGAGTATTATTAGTGCCGTCGTAATACCAGCCATTTATAAAGGCCGGAAAAATGCCTTGTGCTGCCAGGACAAAGATGAGCATGGCATTCATCCCCATCCATTCCAGAAATAGAAACGGTATTCTGAATCCCCACGATAGAACCGGTATTCCCCACAATAGAAACGGTATTCTGAATTTCCAAATATCAATCTGTAAAAAAAATTTACAGAATTAAGGTTACATATAAAAACAGGATTGCTTAATGCATTTTAAGGATGTCCATGTGAAAAATGGTTCAGATTAGAAATGATTAAAGATTTCAGGTCTCCTAAATGAATAAATGTTGAAATAAATCCTTTTATTAAACTGGGTGCACTTTATAGTCACCAACATCTTGTGCCACACTTTTTGCTCAAATTGCCCTAAAAAAGTGTCCGCATAGGATGTCAACAGCTAATAAATAAAACACATGCAGCTTATCCCGAGATTTTATACAAACCTAAGAAAAAACACAATTCGCTCAATGCTAATCTCATGTTTTCATTGTTTCTCCAATGGAGATCTAAGTATTTATCTGTTGAAATCTAATTTTCCAAGACTGTAATTTAGAGTTTTCCCTATGGATATCTTGAAACTCCTTGAAGTGCTCATTTTGAATCGATTAATTAATTTAAGTTACAGGGGAATTCAGGCCAGGAGCCATATATTAAGCTTATAAATGCAAAGTTTATCTCATTTCTGAACAGAGAAGAAATGAAAATATTATTTACAGGCCTGATACTTTTTAGGTGCCCAAGTCACATACCAGAATATAGAAAGCTGAGAAGACAATTCCTCCTACCCCTGCTGTGAAGCAAACATAGCTGAAACTGTATAATTGTTTATTAAATGGAATAGCTGCAGTGACAGAAAACGGTCAATATGCATCCTTTAAATTGTGCGTGCAAGTTTCGAAAGTAAGCGAAAACCTTATATAGATGAATAGTCCTATTTGCCCTTATTCTCACATGCAGGTCCCGAGAACTAAAATTCAGGGATGTTCATAGAGAAGTCAGACCAGCGTCTAGAACAGTGCCACTATATACAGAAGCATGTAAGAATTTTTGAGATATAGGATTATTCACTCACCATCTGTAAAATGAAGGATAATCCCAAAAATTGTCAGTCCAAATCCCATTGAAAGCCAATGCTTCAGCCTCGCAGCATGCTCCTGTGTATTAATTTTACATAGCATGTCAGAACAGTGGAAGATCTTGCTTCTTAACGTTGTCTTAGCAGGAAAATTAGTTTTCATATAACCTTGAAATGAATCAGCACGTGTCCATAATGGATGCCAATGACTCCACTCAGAATGGCTGATATAGAACTGCAAGCATCAAAAGCATAAAAAAATAATATCAATATTACTATTAAATTGCTCATTAGTAGACAAAACACGTTTGAACGTTCTGTGAGATTCAGATAAACAATAGGCATCTAATATATAACTGAATATCACTTTTAGTAACTTTAATCCGTTTTCATCATATTCCCAGGCTTCTAAAAGGTTGCTTTGAAGCCATTTATTTGTTACAAGAGATTATACTTTACTGCTTTTAGACTTTATCATTTGTTCTTTCTAATATTTGTGCAGACCTTAAGAATGCAAGATTCACCCCCATTCAAAGTTGTGCATACTGAGAAAGGGAAAACAGAAGAAGCTCATTTTCAAGATCGCAAACTTCTGTTCGTCTCTAGAACA
Source organism: Sequoia sempervirens (assembly GCA_007258455.2). Lineage (NCBI taxonomy): Eukaryota > Viridiplantae > Streptophyta > Pinopsida > Cupressales > Cupressaceae > Sequoia > Sequoia sempervirens. Next base: position 63,555 of record VDFB02161650.1, on the reverse strand, counting down.
TAGAGAATCAGAAGAAAATTATTCCCAATCAGGCACGATTAAAGTTCATATTTAGATGGACTCATACCAAATGGTATAATCCATGCGCATTTAAAGCTTCGGAGTTTTTGGATTATTGATTTTATATAAAGGCTTTCCTAGCCAGGATTTGCCTCATTGTAATATTGAGTGTGGCAAGCAGAATGGCCTTTTGTACAATTGCAAGGCAGTTACAATTCAGAATAATATACTGTTTTCCATATATCTTCTGTTCTTGCATTAATGATGTCCAGTCATATTTAGTGGTGCACACATTGTGCTGAGCTCATTTGCTATTTTCTTCGAAAGGCAGAGAGGTGTAGAATAAGAAAGATTTGTTATTTAGTCTTATAAGGACTTTGCAAAGACAGATTTTCATATTTTCTTGGATGAGTTGAGCTTTAGAGTTTTCTCCAATGAGTTAAGCACCGAAATTCAGGCTTAGCTCAATTGCTTCCATTATAAAAATGCTAGCTTTCTTTGCTTGGGTCAGGAACAATAGATCTATAAGGTCCGATTTCCCATTCTTCATTTCAGTGTTTAAACTCATTTAATTGCAATACAAGTCTAAAAATAAGTACTAATTAAAAGCCATTGCCTTTACTTCGATTTAAAAAAGTAATTCTAGATTGCTTTTGTGAAAAACCTCAAGAGTCCTTCCGGTTCGAAGGGTGCAAGGCACCAGGCTGGAGCATCCTCACGAAGGGGTCCTGATTCTGGGTAGCTAGCTGTACAAGCCTGTACTTACAATTCAAAATGTTTGTGTAGTTTAGATCGTAGCATTTCTAAAAAATAATCAACTGTAAGCATTCCAACCTTTCTGATCCGTGCAATGTATAATTTACCTTAGATCTTATCCAGACTGGTTGGCTATACAAATGATTTATGCCCCAAACTTGCCTATCAACATAACCCACAGCATTGCAAGCAGGACCCACATGGCCTCTGATACCACATTTCACCTACCATACGTATGTTTGTCAATCATCTGTATACAGCTAAAATTGAAGGAACCAAACTCTCTCAGACATGCAACTCACACCAGATAAACAAACAAATCTCAGGCCACAATTTTTCCAAACTTGCAACATACATGCGAACAGAATCCCTTGAGATAAATGATTAAATTTGCTTACTGTGAACAACTTTCCATCCTGAGGAGAATCTTCATCGTGTAAAACAAAGTGCCAATCAGGAACGTAAAGTCCATATAAAGTGGCAAAATAGACTATGAAAACGCATAGGCCAGCAAGCCTGACAAGCCAATAAAACCAATAGTCAATAGGAGCAAAGCATTTCAGGCCTAAACCAAAAAAAATCCCTGAACCAGACAAAATGAGATCTGGGAATATAAATTAAGGGGTTTGCTGAAAACGTCTGCAGTGATAATTTAATTTATATTTACCATTGCCAACTGTAGTATTTGAATATAGAAAAACGTCCAGGTGGTAGATCTACAGGTCTTGATTTTGTAGTTGCTATCTCTACGAGAGCCACCACCAAATAAGCCAATGCTATGCGCTGCTTATAGTATAATCATGTTTATGCTATTCAGTACAGAAATATATACATATATGAACTCTATATACCAGTATAAATTCTTCAATAGATCTGTGAATAGTGCATGAATTGTCTATTTGAAGTGGTATATATGTTCTGAATGAAAGAAAAACAAAAATTTTACCTGAAGAATACCACACCAACGAATTTTCTTCATATCCACTCCATATGAAAGATCATCAGGAGCATGAGAATATCCTCCTGCAAGATCAAAAGTTAACAAATATAGTTATATACTTCACGGAAAAACTTTGGACCGTACATAATTGATTGTACATACCTTGCAATATTAGTCCCCAAAAGAGAAGTTTCAAAGTTCTCACAATAACCTTCTTTACTGCAGCTCCTACGTTGGGTATTTTCTGCAAATATAGGTAAGCCAAACTGTTATGTATGAAGCGTCTCATTCATGCATATAAAAGATACCATTACTTTAAGTAAGAAGATTTCTTATGAAGACAATCTTAATGAAATGCATCAGATTCATACACACTTCTGGGAACATCACTGTACCTATCCATTTCACCGATTTTAACATTCCCATATATAACTAAATCCTAGACAAGAGATATGTCACTGGATTTAGAGCAACAAGCTTCTAATTTTTAAAATAGAATTTAAGTAAATCTACACAACTTCAGATACACTCTTCTAGGCAGTTGAATGGAGAAGAAAAATTCAAGTAAGTCTAATTCATATGAACAAATGATATGAACAGACTGGGTACATCAAAGAAACACGGCTCTAGGAAAATTCACCACCAACAAATTTACCTCCAACAATTCATTGTCAACAATTCATCACCATGACAAATTCATCTCGTGGAAAATTCATCGCCAACAATTCACCAGCAATTCATGGCGGTGAATTTTTGTACGAGATGAATTTGTCATGATGATGAATTGTTGACAATAAATTGTTAGAGGTGAATTTGTTGACGGTGAATTGTTTGCGGAAAATTTGCCTGAAGACAGAAACTCCTAGTCTCCGACCAAAACCAGATGGAATAAAGCAAAGATATTGATATACCTTGAGAGCAAGTGCTATAGCAACTCCTACAATGAAGAGAAAAAAGGGCATGACAAAATCTGCCAAATTACAGCCATTCCAAGGAGCATGGTCTATACGCTCGTATGCACCTCCTGCATCGTCCACTAGAATCATTATCTGCACCAAATACAACATCATGTTTTAAATTCATAATTATACCTATCCGAAAGAGTATCTTCAGTCTTTAACTTGGATTACAGCATATAAATTTAGTACAAATACCGCAATAGTAAGGCCTCTAAACACATCCAAAGTAGCCACTCGCTTGGTCTTCTTCTGCACAGGCTGCCCGCCTTCTTGTACTGCTACTTCTTCTTTCTGTGTAATCAGCTGCTTGTCATCTTTCTCATCACCTTCTTTAAGAGCCATGCCTTCTTCCATCATTTTTTCTTGTGTCAATTTGTTCTCCATCCTTCCACAATTGTACTGTGGTGATATTAATGGATAGACTACAACAATCTTTTAAAACAACATTTGGGTCTTGGAAATAATCAAAGGACAAGGGCACCCACAATGCACACAAGCACTGTTAAATCATGTTGTTAGCTGTGAAGCTAGCTTCTAGAACAACTACTTTATACTGGAAATAATTTCAGGGAAAGGACTATAAAAAGTACATAAAGCATACTAACACATCAAACATAATCAAGAAAAAGGATGCTAACATGAGATTAGCAGATCATGAGGTCTGCTTTTAGTATTACAACACTTTGTATAAATAATTAGAAGGCACGGAGAATTCAAAGCACATAAGCATACAAAATCATGGAAAAAGAAATTCCTCCAGCACAAGGCTAACACACCCCAAAGTCTGCTTTTGGATTGCAAAACTAGTTAGTAGATAAAGGTTCCTTTTATCTTACATTTATACATTGTAGATGAACTGGGTCCAGTTGATCCCTTGCACGTATAAATTAAAAATATATTAAAACGTAAGTATCCAAAAGGACTGCAAGGAATATTTTCCAGAGACTACTTAGCCTCTGGAGAAAGAAGATCTGTATTCTCAAACTTTTGTATTAAGAATATAGATTCCCCAATTAATGCGTTGTCCCTAAGTAGTTGTACTAAGGTTTGTCCAAATGGCAATTCTGGGAGCACATCATGTAGTGCCCCACATAAGCAAACTGGCTATAATGCTTGGATCCTTTCATTTGTCATGATTCTCTCATTTGGCATGATAAAGTTATTTAAGTAATTGTATGATATTTATTATTACTATTAATGTAATTATCATGGTTTAGGTTTTTAGAGATTTCTATGTTCTGATTTTCATTATGGTATTAGAATTAATGGTTTAAGCAAGTGCATAAAGATCTATTGAAGTGTAGAAGCTCACGATATTTTTTACAATCAACAAGATACCACGAGGAAGTGTTCAACGAGATTGACATTATTATGTCGAGTCATCACCACCATCCAATGCATAAATGATAACATTTGTCTTTAGCAAAGGGAGTTGACATCCACATTACTGATCTACATTGAGTTTCTAAATGCAAAGATATGTTTAGAGTTTGACCAACAAAAAAAAAGAAAAAATATGCCCAAGCAAATGCCTTGCATAGTAACTTTAGTGGTTAAGGTGTGCTACCTGCAATATTAATTATCTTCTATCAAATAGTTGGAGTTGTTGTGTTGGAAATCCTTTTATTATTTGTTTTATTATAATTATTTATATTTACTGGAAGAGTAGGGTGTGTAAACCATGGATATATAACATAATGGAGTTATATGATTAATTTGATCACATTGTTTCTTTTATAAGTATTCTTTTAGAAAAATTTCTAGCTTCAACAATGAAAATTCAAATGCAACTAATAAATAAAAATTTATGGAGAATAGTGAATGAGAATGAAAAACCACGTAGAGATGCAAACAAGTTATTGGGTTGACATAATAGAGATGATAAAGTCATAATTATTATTGATCTTGTTCTTTCTAACTTTGACAATCATGGAAAATTTGAAATAATTTGAATAAAATGTTTGGATCAAAGAAGTTAATGCAAATTTCTCTTTAAAACTTCAACTATTTAGATTCAAGATATAAGATAGAATTACTCTGGCAAGCCACATAAACAATTTAAAGTCTCTCATTAGACAACTAGCAAAAGTCAAGGGTCTAATAGACAATGATGATGTTAAAGCTACTTTGTTAAATAATTTTCCTTCTAAATACACTAATGTTATTTTTGCTCTAAGTCAATTTAAAATCTTATCAAACTCTAGAAGATATGATTTCAACACTTTTAATGGAAGAAAATATAACAAATGCAGAAGATACATAAGTAGATTCTCAACATGTGAATGTATTATATTCATTCCTAAGAAGGAGGGTGCTGATAGGTTTGAGCTTTTTGACCTATTGCACTCTGCAATGTGGTGTATAAGATTATTACGAAGTTGATTGCTGAGCGGCTTAAATCTTGCTTGCCTGTTGTTATTTCTGAGGAGCAAGGAGGTTTTGTGGCTGGTCGTCAAATTTTGGATGGGGTGGTGATTGCCTCTGAGGTTATTCATTCCATGGCGATCTCCAAGGATAAGTCTATGTTCATCAAGCTGGATATGGCAAAAAGCGTATGATAGAGTTAAATGGAGTTTCCTTCAGAAGATTTTGTTAGCCTTTGGGTTTTCTTCTGAGTGGGTGAGTTGGACTATGAGTTGTGTGACTTCCTCCTCATTTTCTGTCATTGTGAATGGTGAACCTTCAGAGCTGTTTGGTGCTACCAGGGGCCTTCGTCAGGGGGACCCACTCTCTCCCTATCTGTTTATTATTATGGCTGAGGGTCAGAAAGTTAATGAGCAGAAAGTCTTCTATTTTTTTCTTCAATACTCCTTTGGCTATCCAGAGGAGGATTGCTGCTATTTTGAGGTTTCAAATTGGATCTCTCCCCTTTGTCTATCTGGGGATTCCTCTTGCCGTTGGTCGTCAACCCAGATCCTCCTGGCAGATGTTGCTTGATAAGTTGAGGAAGAAGGTAACTCATTGGACTCATCGGTGGCTGTCTACTGCTGCTAGAGTTACCCTCCTTCAGTCTGTTATCCAGGCCCTTCCCATCTACAGATGTTTTGTTCAATCGGCCCCTATGTATTTCCTTCGAGAATTTGATGCTCTCTCTCGGCAATTCCTTTGGAGTGGCAACTTGATGACTTCTAAGTGGAGCCTTGTTAAATGGGATTCTGTGTGTAGACCTAAGCAGGAGGGTGGTCTTGGTTTACGCTCTTCTATTTGAATGGGCAAGCTCTTGCGGCGAAGCTTTACTGGCGCTGGTGTACTAATCAACACCAACTGTGGGCCCGTGTTCTTAACTATAAGTATCTTCGTGGTGTTGCTTCTCATGAGGTTCCTCGCTATCCTCTGGAGGGAAGTGGTTCTATGATTTGGTCTACTTTGAAAGTGGGAGCCCAGTTGATTAAGCGTGCGCTTTTTTGGATCTGTCATTCGGGATCACAAGCTCTTTTTTGGTGGGATTCTTGGGATGGTCACCCACCTATTCTTTCTGCTTTTCCTCATCTTCAACCCCTCTGTGATGTTTTTACTGCTGCTGGTTGGGACACTGTTGAGCATTACAAGATTGCTGAGCATTGTGGCTCTGTTGTTTCTTTCCGCTGGAAGCACCTTTCTGAGTGGCCTCCTGGGGCTCTGAGGAGGATAGGCGGGAGCTTGCTCAACTTTTGGCTTCTCGGCTTGTAATTCATTGAGGGGACCTGATATTTTAGCTTGGGATGGTTCTGATATGTCTGGGAAGTACTCTGTGTCTACTGGCTATAAGCAATTGGGTCGACAGTTGTTTGGGGATATTCAGGTCCCTTGGTGGAAGTATGTTTGGCATAAGTTGTCTTGGCCCAAGTGCAATTTCTTCATGTGGTTGGTGGCTCAAAACCGGTGTCTTACTTGGGATAATTTATGCAAGCGGGGTTTCCAGGGTCCCTCTTTTTGTGTGTTGTGTCGTGAGGCTGAGGAGTGTGCTTCTCATCTCTTCTTCCAATGTTCCTATGCTCGGGAGATTTGGCATTTTTGGTGGCGGGTGTGGAATATGCCCTGTCAGCATGTTTCTTCTTTGGCTGAGTTTGTGGATCGGGGGAGTAGGGCCCCTGTTTCTACTTCCTTTCTTCAAGCTGCTTGGGCGATTGGCCCTTCCTTCATCATTTGGAATCTTTGGTTGGAGAGGAATCGTCGGATTTTTTAGGATATGATGATGGGGGCCCCTCGCTTGTGGTGGAAAATTTTGCATTCTTTGGGAGAAACGATCGCGGCTAAGTGTGATCTGTCTGATTCGATTGCTCCTTCTGATGTTGGTTGTTTCAACCGCCTTCATCTTCCTCCTTCGCATCAGCAGCTTATGTGCAACAGGTGTAGGCATCCTACTCCGAAGGTGAATAGGGAGGGAAGATGGTCTCCTCCTCCTCAAGGCATCCTTAAAATTAACACGGATGGCTCTTCTCGTGGAAACCCTGGTCATGCTGGAATTGGTGGTGTTGGTCGGGATAGTTCTAGGGATGTTCAATTTATTTTCTCTATTTATAAGGGTCTTCATACTAATAATCTTATGGAGGCTCAGGCAATTTTACTGGCTGTGGAGCATGGCAGTAAGTTGGGGTGGCGCAGGATTATATGTGAATCTGATTCCCAGGTTGTGGTGAACTTGCTGAACAGGCGGAGGTTAGAGGATGTTAGTTGGCACCTGGCTTTGATTATTGAACAAATTCTCAATCTTTGTGTTTCTCTTGAGTTTGTTACTTTCACTCATATTCCTAGGGAGTGGAATGGTGTTGCTGATTGTTTGGCTAAATGGGCTTCTGATCATATTCATGATTGGAAAGTGGTTGATCGGGGTCAATTACCCCCAAATTTATCTCAACAGTTGGACCATTTGGTGGAGCTTGATAAGGCTATGTAATGATTTGGCTCTGTAATTTTCTCTGGTTTTAATAAATTTTTACCCCTCTTTTATGATAAATGTAAGAAAAAAGGTCACACAATTTGGACTCATAGAGCTCAAATCAGTAATGTCCTTAAGGGAGAACTTGAAGACAAATCAAATGGAATTAATATAGCCTATGTTGAGGATGAGGATCCACTAGATGTTTGTGTTGAAACTTTTTTGTTTTAAAAAATACTAGGGATGTATATTTATTTTAATAAGTCTTCACTAGTGGAAGTTGGAGGCATTGAAGATTGGAGGATTTTCATCATCTTGAGTGAGCATCTCACTTAAAGATGGTATTTTTTATGAGAAGCATATATTTTTGTTTTATTCTTTTATGTTGATAGTATTGAATGTGAAGTTTGATTTTTTGAAAACAAGAAGGGATCTAGTGTAAACTCAATATGGATTTTTTCTTAGATAGTTTGGGAATGTGTGGATCTTAGGAATTATACCCTTTTGAGGGTCATAAGACAAATTGATGGAGTATTGTGGCTCAACATAGATTGTTGTCAAATAATTTAGGAGATCTATGATTCAGAGTTTGGGGAGGTGGTAATCCATGAACTTAGGAGTTCAACATACACTCTTTCGAGGGTTACAAGACATCTTGATGGAGTTTTACTTGGTCCAAGGATGGATTTTTAAAAGAAAGACTTTTAAAAAATATGTATTTGTGTTCTTTCAATCACCATATTTTATTGTGTGAAATGTAAACCTTAAGAAATGAGAGAAAAATAAAAGGTTAAATGTATTCAATTTTACATTATAATAAAATCACCTTAATAACTTTTAATGTTTATTATTAGTACAATTAATTTGAAAAATTATTTTAAAATCTTTTTATAAAAATCATATTATAATACCAAAAAAACAACTTAATATTCAATTATTTTTATGTCATTTTTTACTATCATAATTTAAATCTTCCAAAAATGTCCATTGACATTTTTAGAAAACAAAGAAAAACTTGCATTTAAAAACTTAAAAACTAAAATAAAAAAAAGCTGGGAAGAAAAAGTCTTAATTTAAATTTTTGGGGACCCATATTGTTTTTCGTAGTTTTGGACTATTATAGTTGGCAGCATTGATTTTATTGCTGTGTTTGTCCAATACGTTGTTAATTGATACGCTTTCTTGTTACATTTTCTTGGATTTGGCATTTTAACAAGAAGTCTCACAAGACAAGTTTTGGCTGCTTAATTTATATTTTTATATAATTGAAGCTGGACGTGAATAATACTCCATTGTTTCTAACGCATATTAATGTCAATGTAGTATTAAGTATTTATTAATAATATATTTTTAGTCATATTATCTTTTTTTCCACAATATTTGACTGTCATTTATTCTTATTGTAATTCTTTGGATTTTGTTACTTTCTGTCATATTCCTAGAGAATGGAATGGGGTTGCGGATTGTTTGGCCAAATGGGCTTCTGATCATTTGCAGAATTGGAACATTGTGGATAGGTGTCAACTACCCCAGATTTGTCTCAAAAGTTGGACCACTTAGTGGAGATTAACGGGGTGTGTAATGCTTTTCGTTTGTACTACTTTATTTTGGTTTGAATAAAAATTTTACCGCTCTTTTAGTTGTAATTTTTTTAGCTTTAATCAATATAAAAAAATTAGCAATGTGTTTTCTATTAGATGGAGGTTTGTCTTTATGTGAGAAAAAAATATATGCAAGCTATGATCATTATTTAGATTTAAATTGATATTAGTAACAACTAGTTGGATCTAAATAATGGAGTTGGAGTTGAGATTAATAAAATGATAATAGAAATAGGAAAGAAATTTTGTTTATTAGTTGAATGTAGCCATATTCTATTATATTATACAATTAATATTAGAATTTTATTATTACATATGTAATGTCTTAACTTTCACATTAAGATATTAGTGGATAATATTCAAAGTTTATTATCACATTTGTAATGTCTTAATAATATTTTCACACTACAATTGTAACATATACGTATTATCAAGTATGCTTGCACACGAGACAATATTACCAAATGAAATAATGGTGTGACCAATGTAGATGGTGGCACTATCTCATGCATGACTTCAGAACATCTACAAACATCAATGCAAAACAAAATTAATGAAAGACTTACACAACCATTGTATGATAACATCAATATGATAAAAATATGGAGATAGAGTCTCCTATTAATTGATAAAAATATGGAGATAGAGTCTCCTATTAATTGATGATAGAGAATACAGTAAAAAAATTTAAAACATGCCCTTTTGACCTAAATGACATAGAAAATCCTTTTTTATCATTAAGCTTGCAATTGAACTGCTTTGTATTAATATTATCATAATTTATATTTTGTTAGAAAAACCTAGCTAAGCCTTGGGCAACATGCTTTTCTAGCCTTCTATTTAGCTCTAGTCTACTAACAAAATCTAGAGCAAACATTCTATACGTAATCTTATAATTTTATACACTTTTGGAATAAATATAAAACCCAGAAAGCTTTACAACAAGTAGCGCATATTTAAGTAATTTTTAGCAAGACTTACTCTAGTACTTCCCCCTCCTCTGCCAACACCTGGTTGAGAAATGCATACATCCATTCAATTCTGAAAATGGGTTCCAGGTTGAACATCTTGCGCAAGAATGAGCATCCCTTAGCCGCCTTCTCGTGATGCTGTACCAATGTGGTCATAGCAAAATTTGCCAGGAAAGGAAGCTAGAGAACTTACTCATTACCCATGTGTAACCTTCTAAGATCCCTATAGTGAGGGATTCCATAGCCCAACCTTGCCGCTTCTAGGATCTCCTCCAGACCGTTGAGGAACTCTTTCTTTACCATTGCCTTCGCCAACCCTTGCACCATCTCCTTCGTCTTGCCTAAGTCCAGCACGGAGGAAACAAATCTAGAAGCCACATCTATGTTCACTCTATATCTATTTTCTGTTACCAGAAAATCGCCTCCAAGAACCCACTTTATAGCGGTGAGTTTTAGTCTTTGTTGTGTTTTGAAGATCATTTTGAGCCCATGGTCTGTGACTGCGCCCAAAAAAGCCATCTATCTTTTCAAGCTCACTAACCTCACCAATGTGTCAATTTTTCTTTGTCTACAGGCTCTGTGATAGAATTCATATGTTTGGTAACCACTGACTACTTCCTTTTAATAGACACCCAACAATCCTTTCGCATGGGAGGCCACCTAGCCAGTTTGGGAGAAAAATATGGCTATCATTATGCCAAGCTTGTTTGTGATCTATTTGGATTTTCCTTAATATTTTGGATCACAATTGCCATGGGATTATGTAATTCGCTTGAGTGAAAAGACTGACTTGCCACTTACCACCATACGATAGCATCTTTACGTCTTATCGAACATTGATAGGAGAATATGCATTAATCACCTTGAATTTTCACTACTATCGAGATGTGGGAGTTAATTATAATGCTCGATCTTGTAAGCTCCATTTGTTGCTAGGTTGGCGAGCCTGTCAGCTACAATGTTGGCCTCTCTATACACATGATTAATCGTGTAATTTCTGAACATAGCCAATTTCTCCAAAACTTTCTCTAGGCGATTTTTCAAATTCCAGTTCTGAATCAATTTTGTTCGAATAGCATTAATTATGATTGCCAAATCCCCTTCTATCTCTAGGTCCATGAGAATTTTCCCTTGGCATATCTCCAAGCCAAATAGTAGAGCTTGCATCTCTACGACATTGTTGGTTCGTTCCTGAAATGGGATGGAAGCACTACAGATTTTCCTTCCTTCCCAATTGTGAATTATGCAATCAACACCAAAGGCACTAAAGTTGCCTTTTGAATCCCCATCGAAATTTAATTTATACCAACTTTGTTTGGGATTCGACCAACAAGCCTTTGCTCTTGCTTTAGCCACTTTCACTCCACTCGGTCCAACCACTTGTAGCTCGGCCTTAGATCGTGCCAACACTTTGTTATGTCATTTTCCCATTTTGTCCATGATTTGTTGTTCAAACTTTTATTTTGTATCCGATTGTTCACTACTTCCACAATAGCAGCCTCCAATTTGTTCAAAAACGATGATATACACATTTCTTTCCCTTAAGGAAAATTCTTTGATTGTGCTCCTTCTACATCTCCCATGTATAGTTAATGATGGGTTAATTAACTAAAGACATGAGAATGTTGCATTCTTATATGGATTTGGCCAACTTTTAAACAAACTCAAAATGTCACTTGGTAGGGAACTCATCCAACCAAGCTTAGTGCATAACCATCTCAAATACTCTTGTGAAATTTTACAATCGAGAAGAAGGTGATTTGTACCTTCCTCGCACTTCTACAAATTGGGCAACGTGATAGGCCATTGAAACCTAATTTTTGGAATATGTTTGTTGTTAATATCCTTCCTTGAAGGGCTAACCACATGAAAACCCTAGCTTTGGGAAGACATAGGTTGTTCCAACATAAATGAATTGGGATCTTTGTTTCACCAATACAACCTTCAAGCAATATGTACCCATCTCTTGTATTATATTAACCATTATTTACACCATTCCATACCAACTTGCCTTCCCCATGACGAAGGGCTATCCTTCTGCTTTTTAGAATCTCTTCTAGGAGCAATACCTCTTGCTTTGGAATGTTCAAATGATTACATTTCTTCCAAGACCACCTAGTTATTCCATTTGCTTGACATACTTTCACATAGTTTCCTACCTTATTGCCCCAATCTTGTTCTAACGATCTTCTTAGCTAGTTCAAGCCATCTATTGTTGCTAAAGGAATGTAAATTCCTCAGGATTCTTCCCAAAAAAGAGTTGTTTGGCCATTATGAACGTCCTAGGTTAGATAGTCATTTAAATACTAATAATCTATTATTGATGATGAAATTCCAAATACTTGAACCCTAGGGGAGTTGAGCTACAATCAATATATTGGTTGGAGTTGTGTTATCTAGATATTTATGTTACAATATTTTGGCCCATTTTAGTTGAGGTTGTTTATATAGCCTCCATGCCAACTTTATGCCCATAGCTTTATTCTACAAAAGTTGTCCTTTTAGTCCAACACCACTATCCTCTCTTGGTATACAAACCTTGTCCCAAGCTATCAAGGACAATCTATCATTTTTTGAAGACCCTTGCTAGAAAAACTTCCTCAATATACTTGTTAAATGGTAGACATGCCATCAAATAGATGGGAATTGTAGCTATGGTAGCTTTGATCATGACTATCTACCCAACCCAAGGAAGTCATCTACCCTTCCAAGAAGTGGCCTGATTTGATACTCTCTCTATTAATGGATCCCATAGTCTAGTTGACCTCAGCTCAGGCACCAATGGAAGGCCCAAATAAGAGCTAGGGAATTTTCCAATCTTGAAATCAAGAATTTTGAGAATTTCTTGCTACTTTCTAGGAGGGGTTTATAAGAAGAATGTCTCTAATTTTTGGGCATTTACTTCCTGAATAGAAACCAATGAATAGTATTTCAAAATCTCTTTGAATCCCTTAGGTTTTTTTCTTTTAGCAAACCCAAACAACATTGTGTCATTAGTGAATTGTTGGTGAGTAATCAGGCTGAGGTTGCTTGTTACTTGGAAACCTTCTAGCTTTCTATCTATGAATGCTCAATGTGGGGCCCTTCCCAAGGCATCAACCATTATGATGAAGAGAAATGGAGATAGAGGATCCCCCTATTAGAGTCCTCAAGAGGATTCTAAGAAACCTTCAAGGGAACCATTACTAAAATTGAATAGGGTGCTGTCATAATAATGGTTTACAATTCCTGAGAGGAACGAATTTTAGCTGAAATCACATATTTTGAGAAAATATAATGATTTAAGCCTTAAAAAGTTCCATTTTAAGGATTCCAATTGAAGAGGGTTTGATCAAATCACCTTAGATCAAACCCCCTTGGATAGAACCTCGTTAGTTTTAAAACCATACCTATAAATGCGTCTCCTTTACACCTATCAAAATACTGATAAAAAATCATTTTTGATTTAGCTTTTGGGGGATCAAATGAATTCATTTAAAATTTATTTGAAATGATTATGGTATTCCTCAGAACAAGCTATCCAATGAATATAATTTTAATATGTTTTGGTTTTGTTATGTATTTGTTATTTAAGTTTTATTAAACATAGGTTTTTCATCGAAAATGAATTTCTTTGTTCTTCACATGTGGAAAAATAGAAGATTATCAAAAAAAAAATTTGAAAAATATGAGTGCACCAGATATTGAAGTCCTTGATCCAACAAAAAATTAAATTAAATTTTGACATATACAAAAAAGTTACGTTATACTGTTGTGTTAGGTCTGAATTGTAATTCATTTGACTTTGAAACTTGATTAAGGAAAAATATTCAATAAAACTATCTAACCAAGTGGAAGCACTAGATATCAGAGTTACAAATCTAAATTTGAAAGAGTTATAATTTTATCCTTCATGGAAAAAAATTTATGCATTATACCAAAGGCCACTTTTAAAAATGTTGTTGTCAAAAATCAATTTTCATGGAGATGGAAAAATAAGTGCAATTTGATTCCAAAATTTTGAAAAATTATTTTTAGAATCTACAAACAAATTTGATGAGACTCTAGTTTGCACCATCTTCAAATTCCTCACGGTTTAGCCGCTATAGGTGCCCGAATGTGAAGATTTAGTTAAAAATAATAATTTCAGTGTCCAGTTTGGCCAAAAATTGTAAACCACTATTATGGGATCACCCTTTATCTATGGCTTGTCATATTACTAGAGATCCTATTCATCCATCCAACTTCAAACCAAAATAAATCCTCTTAAAATGTAGAACAAAAATCTCCAATCTACCTTATCATAGGATTTCTTCATATCTAACTTTACCAACATTTGTTGTTTCCTAGTTCTTAAAGAAAATGTACAACTTCTTGGGAAATGATGACACCGTCCAAAATTGATCTCTCGGGGATAAACCTTGTTTGTTATTCTTCTATGATTTTTGGAAAAATCCTTTTTAAGTTTGTTAGCCACTACTTTAGCCAAGATTTTATAGATTGTATTACATAGCGAGATAGGGAAATTTTTTTCCAAAGAACTAGCTTGTTCTTTCTTTGGTATTAGAACTATGAAGGTGTTATTTATCTTTGTCAATGTTTTTCCTTTCTTCCTTGAATCTTCAATGGCTTCTCACACCTTGAACTATAGTTTTTTTTTTTTTTTTGAAAGAATGAAGCTTGGGAGCCATCCAACCCAAGTGCTTTGTTTGAGTGAAAGTGTCAAAGTGTAATTTTTATTTCCTCCCTTGTGAAAGCTGCAAATAAAATTTTGTTTTGTTCTTTTCTTACTAATTTTGGGATGTTCCCCACAAAGGAATTTGGGTGACTGAGATTTGAGCCTTCTGAGTTGTTGAGTAGATTTTTAAAATATGCAACCACCTCATTTTTTATAGTTCTTGAATCTTTTGTAATTGATCTATCAACCTATTTGAGTTGGTTAATCCTATTTTGTTGCCTTCTAATTTTGGTGGAGGTGTGAAATAATTTAGAATTCTTGTCCCCTTCTTTGAGCCATACCTCTCTTGATTTTCACTTCTAAAACATTTCCTCCTTAGTGAGGATATTTACATACTTCCCCAAGAGGGTCTTCTCCTTCAAGAAATTCTCTTGGTCCAACCCAACCTTGAAGACTTCCTCATCAAGGAGATGAATCTCTTCTTCCAATTCAACCTTCGTATCAAAAGAGTTTTTGAAATGTGTTATATTTCATTCCTTCAATTTTCTCTTCATGTATTTTAACTTCTTCATTAAACAATACATTTTGGTTCCTTCAAAGACCATGTCGTTCCACCATTTTGACAATAATTCTAGGAATTTGGGATCCTATAGCCATATTTTTTGAATTTGAAAGGGATTCTCTTTGGTTTAGCTTCACCAATTATATTCAACTGAATTGGATAGTAGTATGAGCTTGAGGTAGGGATTACGGTGCTCTCCAATATGAATGGAAATATATTGAGGTTTCTTTTGATGAGAAACCTGTCAAGTATTTTGGCAATATTACTAAAACCTAGCCTTCTATTAGTCCAAGTGAAACATCTATTCTTCATTACAACTTCAATTAAGGAGGTTTTATCCACAAAATCCTCAAAATACACTTGAGATTGTAGCCTTCTCTGCACACTCCCTAACTTGTCTTGACTATGAAGAATTGAAGTGAAATCACCCTTGATTATACATATATCAACTGTGTCTTAAGATATGAACTCAATCTCCAACCAATTTTTTATTTTTTCTAAAGGGGAATCTGAGCCATAGACATTTATTAAACTAAATTACTTCTTATTCATAAGACTCCTAATTTTACATGTCTGTTACACCCCGTTTCTCAGTTACCAGATTACTTTTACCTTTATAAGTAAATTTGATATTGAATGCAAAATTATGACTTTAATATGTTCAATGGATGAATGAAATACATGAATATGCATTATGATGTTATTGCTTTAAATGCTTTAATAATGCAAATGATATATGATGGATAAGATTTTCATGTGATCAACTAACTACGCTTATAATGCACTAAGTTGGATGCAGGAAAGAATCAAGGTCTCCAGTAAGGAGAGGGAGAGTATTACCTAGGAGAGGAGTTTGGTATGGTAACCACTAATACATACCTACTTGAGCTATCACACGCTCACAACCTAGTTTATTCAAGTTAAGTCAAATCAGTCTAGGATTTGATAAGTAAACCCTTGGTCATAGTTTTTGGGATATTTGAAATGTTTGAGTAATGGTCTTTGAATTCCTATGGTTGTTTCTTCAAGGTTTGTATTAAAGTGACTAAATCTATGCATTGGGTATATGTTCAGCTTTGTGATATATATATTGATACGTATATGCATTAAATGTATATATGTATATATACGGGGTAAGTGCAAAAAGATGGGGGGCCAAAAAGGGGGCTTAAGTGGCCACTTTTTTTGAAATCGGGAAATACTGACCTTGGACGTGAAATTGAGGATAGTTACACTCAAAATTTTGAGATGCAACAAAAACGAGGATCGTAGTGCTTCAAGTCTACTTTGTAAATTACTAATTTTTTTTTTTTTAAATGGTAGAGATTAAGGGGTTCAAAAGAGGGGGCCACAGAAATTGGTGTTGTTTTTGTCAAAAAAGCATAACATAGCAACTTTTGTGGCTCCCTCAAAAGGTTAATTTTTTTTAGTAATTTTAAAATCAATTCAGTGAGAAATTAGCTAATAGTATGTAGTTTATGCCCAATTTTTCTGATAATTTTTTAATGAATATTTGATTTTTTACTAATTTTCAAAGTGGACACTTCTTGAAAAACAGAATTTTGGCCATGCTACCGCTGTAAATTTTGAAAACTAATTGAAAAATAATTTTTTTAATATGTGTAGAATGGAGTC
The DNA here is from genome assembly GCA_007258455.2 of Sequoia sempervirens. Lineage (NCBI taxonomy): Eukaryota > Viridiplantae > Streptophyta > Pinopsida > Cupressales > Cupressaceae > Sequoia > Sequoia sempervirens. The sequence goes on along the minus strand of VDFB02161650.1, from coordinate 46,616 downwards.
TAGTTTCTAAAAATGTAATTTATTTGAAATTTCAACGAACGGTTAATTTATAATGAAAAAAATACCAAACGTTAGTTTTTGCAAAAAACAGACACACAAATAAAAGAAACTATAGATCAAAGGATTAACATTGTCAAAATGTGAAAAAAATTACATTGCTAGATAGCTAAGAGAGAGCCTAACATTACCCAGGCGTTTGATTTGTTCGACCTTGAAACACATGCAAACTTGATGCTTAGCATGAACGAGATTATGTGAAATATTGTAGAATTTGCAAAAACACATCTTTGGATGTTGGGAAGGCACTCCAAGCCTTTGGGTTGGTATTCCAAAGCAAATACCAAGCTTAAGGCTTGGGGATTCCCAAAGCAAGAAATAACACGAGCGTGTTATAATGCGCTCACATTATTTCTTAGATTTGACATGTTTTTTTGTGTTTGTGCCCAAGACATGTCTAGCAAGACATAACACGAGCATGTTATAATGCGCTCACGTTATGTATTGCTTTTTGTTAAATGCTAGTCTATTGAATGTATGTATATATATTCCTATGTTTGTATGTATATATTTGTATGTTTGTATGTATGTATGTATGTACGCCTGCATGTATGTATATGTATGTATGTATGCTTGTGTGTATATAAGATTGTATATACATATGTATGTATGCTTGTATGTATGTAAGTGTGTATGTATGCATGTATGTATGTATGCATGTATAAATGTATGTATGTATGTATGTCTTTAGAGGGAGGGATAATTTTAAGAGAGAGAGAGAGAGAGAGAGAGAGAGAATTGTCTAGGTAGGGTAGGAGGGAGAGAGGGAGGGAGAGACATGAGAGAGGGAGATAGGTAGTGAGAGAGAGACCTGAGAGAGGGAGAGGGGGTGGGAGAGGCTGGATGAGAGTGGATGAATAGGTAGGGCTGGAGGGATAGAGGGAGAATGAGATAGATAAAGAGAGTGGGTGGAGAGAGAGAGAGTAGAGTAGAGCTGCCAGTAAAAGCTGTGGCATTCTGAAAGAGGGTGAGAGAATTGGTATGTAGAGAGGAGGGTGGCCCTAGGGAGAGGGTGGCAGGCAGAGAAAGTGGCGAGAGACCCATCTAGTAGTGGTGATGCAGAGGGAGAGACCTCCCCAAAGGGAGAGACCTGAGAGAGAGGGGGGTGGGAGGGGAGAGAGGGAGTGCGAGAGAGAGGGAGTGGTAGAGAGAGGGAGTGGGAGGGAGGGAGAGAGAGGGGGGTTGATTGAGTGAGAGGTACATAGAAAGAGGGAGATGGTAGATAGAGACAATTAGAGAGGGTAGGAGAGAGGGAGGGAGAGAGAGGTGAGATGGATAGATAGAAAGAGAGGGATAGGGGTTGAGGTTTCAATTTATAGAGTAGAGGGTTTAATGTATAAGGTAGTGGGTAGAGGTTTTAAGCATTTAAGGGTTGAGAGGATAAGAGTTGAGGGTTTAAGAGTCGAGGGATGAGGCTTAGGGTTTAAGGGTTTAGGGGTTGAGGGGTTAGGGTTGACGGTTGAGCGTATAGGGTTGAGAATATAGGTTTTAGGGTATATGGTTGAGGGATTATGGTTGAAGTTCCAATGTATAGGGTATAGATGGTTGAGAATTGAGGATTCGTGGTTTAATGTAGATTGTAGAGGGTAGAGGGTTAAGGGTTTAAGGGTTGAAGGTTGAAGGATTAGGGTTTAAGGGTTGAGGAATTATGGTTGAGGGATTAAGGGTTGAGCGATTAGGGTTGAGGGATTAAGGGTTGAGGGTTTAGCGTTTAGTTTTTAGGGTAGAGAGTTTAAGGGTTGATGGTATAGGGTTGAGGAATTAGGGTTGAGAGTAGAGGGCAGAGGGTTTAGGGTTTAAGGGTTGAGGGATTAGGGTAGAAAGGGAGGGACGGAGGGAGGGAGAGATGGAGCGAGAAGTGAGATAGAGAGGAGAGAAGAGGAGGGGAGGACAAAGAGAGATGAGGGTTGAGGATGCAATGTATAGGGTAGAGGGTTGAGAATTGAGGGTATAGGGTTGAGGGATTAGGGTTGAGGGTAGAGGGTTAAGGGTTGAGGGTAGAGGGTAGAGGGTTTAAGGGTTTAGGAATTAGGGTTGAGGGTGGAGGGTTTAGGGTTTAGGTTTGAGGGTATAGGGTTGAGGGTCCAATGTAAAGGGTAGAGGGTGACATAGTGTCATGAGGTCCTATCGCTTTAGTTGAAAATGTACCAATTATATCGATTGAGTAGTGTTCGAAGGTTGTATGCAAAAGGGGACACCTTGACTATCTCTCTTAGGTTTTTTGAATTATTGAAATGGTTGTAAACAAAAACTTAACTAGAAAGCAATTAAACTAGAAAATGTGATTTTTTCGAAACTAGAAAGCATGAAATGATTAAACTAGAAAGCATATAAATTACCTAAGAAGAAACACTTACAGTAAAACTATAAAATTTAAATGAAAAAAACTAATGACTAACTGCTGACATAAGGTAAATCTAAAAAATTGTAACTAACAACAAGAGTGGATGCTCTAGAATTTCCAAATAAATAGAACTTTAAGATTGCAAATTTAAAACTATGACCTGTAAGAACTTTTGATAGAGTTCAACACACACAAATAGCATTCGTCCAAATTTATCATGTACAGAATAAAGGGAACAACATTAAAAATGAAAATACTTATCTATCCTACGAGATCCCTCGAGTGGCCAGTTCTTGGCATTCCTATGCTTAACTCAAATCACATTTACTTTTGCATCTTCAAAATGAATCCATCCATGATGCTTCCATTACTCAAAAATGATTAACTCGTAATAGGGTTGGCAATATTTATTTATTCATGTAAAAGTGTAGCATAGAGACATAGCTGAACAGTGTTCAAAGCATATCATAACATCATAATAGTATCACCGTATCATTGTTTTTGGTGGTAACATATATATACTAAACTGCTAACAAAATCCTAATTTTCAGATAGTGGAAGATCACCATTGAAAAAGTCTTTTAACAGAATTTTAACTAACCAACTAACTAAGGTCCATAACATAGAACATATTAAAGGCTCGGAGTGGAGCTGTAAAGTTTTTAAACAGAAAGCATTAAATAGACTTGTTCCACTATGCATGCCTAAATTTTCGATGCCTAGACTTCCGACGCTCTATCTTCAACTAGTTGAAATCCGCTTTAAAGTCCACTTGGTCGTACATAATCTCTTGTACAATGACTTAAAGCTATACCATTATATCAACATTAGTTGTCTAATTTCAATTGATTTAGGAAATAAAGATTTATACATTTTTTTACAAAAAAGTAAGCAATTATTAATCCTAAAAATAAACAATTGGTTGGGCCAAAGTGATTGGTAAGAACAACAAAAGGGTTTTTAGCTTATTATAATTATGAGGTTATTTATACCTCATCAAAGGGTATAGGGGTTGATGGTTTAGGGTTTAAGGGTTGAGGGTTGAGGGATTAAGGGTTGAGGGTTGAGGGTTTAATGTATAGGGTAAAGGGTAGAGGGTAGAGGGTATAGGGTTTAAGAGTTGAGGGATTAAGGGTTAAGGGATTAGGGTAGAGATTTTAAGGGTTTAATGGTTTAGGGTATAGGGTTGAGGGTAGAGGGTATTGGGTTGTGGGTTGAGGGTTGAGGGTGGTATCAGAGCGGGTTGTTGCAAGATCTAATCAGATATAATTTCAAATAGTGTTGAAGAAATTCACAGGAGTGTTGATGTATTCAACATCAGTCGCCACCTTCCAGCCCAGATTGATTTCAATTAAATCAATTTTTTTTTATGACTATATTGCATTATCAGGCGATTTCTTTCTTTGTAATATCAGGATACCACCCGGAATTCATTCTGGAATTATCGCTGTTTGGAGTTGACGACATTGGCAGAATTTCTTGGGTGGCCGAGTTGCCAGTCGGCTAATTTCCAATATGCGGGTTCTACATCTTAACTCCATTTTTTGGGCTTGGATGTTATATAGAGACGGTAATATTACCATCTACTTCTTTAGTAAAGGCCTGAGCTATGCACTTATACGGGTGTGTCAGTGCTCGACTTTGTGCGGGAGCTATATTCATTCAACCTCTGTCATTGTATGTTGAAATCAAGAGAAGCGCTCTTACTCTGGCATCACGACTCTTACCTCCTAGATTGAGTAGTGTCTGCTCATATTTTCATCGATGGATCAAATCATCCTCTTAGCTTTCATTGGAGCCGATTCTGCATAGAGCACAGAAGGATTGTTATAGTGAAAGGATTTTTTCAAAGCTCGGACGGACTGCATTTTAATGTTGCCTATCAAGCTCATTGCTCTCATTGGAAGGTAGAGCCTTGATTCTTGTTGACTTCGCCTGGAAAGCATTCAGCCTTAGGATCCGTCAAGAGTGAAGCAAATAAAATTTCTTCCATTTCTGTTCACGTCCGTGGGAGTTGTCAAGCATTTTGCTCATCCAGGAGTGTCGGGTATGTTGTTACGGTAAAGGAATGAACCCGTATCTATTTCTAATATTATTTGTTTGCGCTGGGTCATCTTGTGTATTGGATTGTATTGGAAAATGCAATCATTAGTTGGATCTTGTGTGATTAATATAGAGAGATTGTAATTTCTCTTAATTTTTGTTCTGTTCCTTTAAGATCTTTTGAAGAATTCAGTAGCAGATTAGAATGTGCAGCTCTTGTCATGTCTCATTTTTTTTGTATTCATGATACTGGTGTAAGTTCTCTTAGGAAACTTCACTCAGCCAAGGTCACTGCTGTTTAGCTTCTCCTTTCGAACATTGGGTCTGACCTTGGGACAAACATGACCCGGGAAGCATTCTGATTTCAACAAGGTGGGATAAGATTTTTTTTTGGAGACAAAATTCCTTGTGAGTTGTTTCATGCTAGATTTCTAAGTGTGACTCAGAAATAAAAGGACAACTACAATGATGATTGTGATTGGTTGACCACATCGTTATCACTCTCTATATGCATGAACTGTGTTTGTCTCTTGTTGTGCTGAGAGGAGCACTTCCAAGAGCAGTAAAGATAGGAGGAAGATATATTAGAATTCAATAAAGATGAGTTTCCTTATCCCTTTATTCTGAACTATTGATAATTATATCTCTTTATTCATGTTTTTCATAAATTATTATGTATTCTTGCTATAACTTGAAATGGTAAACCTTGTATAGCCTTGATATTTCTTTGGATAGTTGTGAGTTGTTGTAATCTCTCTCTCTATAATGCTTCTAGGATGGTTCAAGAAGCATGAAGGTAATGAGAGATTATGCAAAAGGAAAGAGCTTCAGGCCGACCAAAGAAATGTTCAAACAACTGGCAGCCATGAGACTGAGTTAGTGGCTAGAGGGAGTTCACTTCCAGAAGTCTTCTTTGCAATCTCTGAAGCAGGGATCAAGAGGGAGTTTTGTAACTCACTGAGAAGAAGTGAAGATTACTGTATTGCAAAGCTAGGTACTAAATCCTTAGAAGATCCTTTCAGCTGTTGAGATCAGAATTGCTCAAGACTGTCATCTGGATTTGTCATTGGTAGCTCCGCAAACCTATTCAGAATAATGAGATCTGAGATGAGGTCGAGGAGGACTATTATGAACTCTCTTCAGTACCAAAGGTGTGCACTGGAAAACATTTATCTAAGTCAAAGTGTTGCAGGAAATCTTGGACGAAGAGGTCAGAAGGTTGATGCAAGTGCCTGAAGATTTAGAGGGAGCCTGCTGAGTCTGAAGAAGATGGTAATCTTGTTGCAGCTAAACATATCCTGAGATACTTGCGTGGCACAATTGGATATGGGTTGAAGTATACTTCAGATGTAGACTTGGAGTTACTTGGTTTCACTGATTCTGATTGGGCAGGTTGTGTCACAGATCGGAAGAGCACCTCTGGTTGTTGCTTCAGTTTGGGTTCTTATGATTTCCTGAAAAATTGACAGCAGATTTTGCATGGAACGAAGAGGGCTTCAAAGCTCCTTGCATTTGTTTGACAATCAATGGAGCCTACTATTATTCATTGTGATAATCGAGTTGTGTGAGGCCTTCTCAATCCTATGTTTCATGACATCCAAGCATGTTGAGATCAAGTACCACTATATCGGAGATATGAGCGCAAATGTTGAGGTACATTAGCGATGAGCGGAGATATTCTCACCAAGCCTCTCGCCGGATAAAGTTTGTATACTTTCGAGATAAGCTTGGTATGGTGGAGAATCCAGCCTTGATGAGTATGAGTCTCATATCGTGAGCCTTGTTTAATGAGTTCTTCTCTGTGAGAGAAGTTTGAGGTGAAATCCCTTGTTCTGCATTTTCTTCGTGATGGAAGAATTTGAGGTGAAAGCCTTTGTTTCCACCCTCTGAGTGAGTCATGGTGGATGTCATGTGTGCGACTCCATGACATATGTTGTACTTGTGTTTCACCCTCTGAGAGAGTCATGGTGAAAGTCACGTTGAGGTGACAACATCACACAAGCGATGAACACTTGTACATACTATTGCACTTTCTTCTGTGACGGAAGAATTTGAGGTGAAAGCCCTTGTTTCCACCCTTTGAGCTGAGTCGTTTCCACCCTTTGAGCTGAGTCATGGTGGATGTCATGTTTGTGACTCCATGACAACATCACGTGAGAGAGTCTGTGACGATCTTCTTGTACTTGTGTTTCACCCTCTGGGAGAGCCATGGTGAAAGTCACGTTGAGGTGACAACATCACGCAAGTGATGAACACTAGTACTTACCATTTGATGGTTGATATCGAGACAATATCAAATATCACGTTGAGGTGATATTTCTCTCTTTATATCTGATTGCAGGCAATGATGGCAGATGAACCTCATATGGAGATGATTCGCATTATGCAGCTAGAAGTTCTCTCCTTAGCTGAGAGGGAGTGTTAATGTTTTAGCAGCTTCGGTAGTTCCTTCCAGCTTAGCTCTTTCGTGGAGACACAAATTGAATGATAGCCGTTGGCTATTCAATTTATATTTATTGTTTTGTATTTCATATTATGGCCGACATGAAAGAATTCAAAATTCATTAGAAGACATTTAATATTTATTAAGGCCGACATTCTTTATGAATATATTTCTGGCCGACTTCCTTTGTGTCTTGTAAATAACATTTATCTTGGCCGACCTTAGGATATGAGGAGGTGCGACCTCTCTAAGTTGTATATATACAGCGCGAACATCATACAAAGGCATATATACAGTGCAAACTACATTCAGGTCGAACATCAAGAAAGTGCGAATTATTTGCAAGGGCGAATTCATTGTTAGCAGATTGCGAATTTCTGTAAGTGCAAATTTAGGTATCAAGGGAGGACAAATTATTATCTGTTGTGCATCTAGTGTAGATGTTGAATATTGGCCTTGTGTTCGGCCTCATTGTAAAGTGAATTGTTGCTCTGCTATGATAAATACAAGAGAGATCTTTGTTGCTGGGTTTTTCTCCCTCAAGAGGAGGGTTTTCCCAGGGTATCGACTGTGTTATTTTGTCTGATTCTTGAATTATTTTTGCGCATTTAATCTGATCACCTAAAACTAACAGAGGGTTTAAGGGTTGAGGGTTTAAGGTTGAGGGTAGAGGGTTGAGGGTATAGGATAGAGGGATTAGGGTTGAGGGTCCAATGTATAGGGTAGAGGGTATAGAGGTTGAGGGTTTAGGGTTTAAGGGTTGAGGGTTGAGGGATTAAGGGTTTAGGGTTTAATTTTTGAGGGTTTAGGGATTAGGGTTGAGAGAGTAAGGGTTTAGAGATTAAAATTTGAGGGTTTAGGGTAGAGGATTTAAGGATTTAAGGGTTGAGGGCTTAGGTTTGAGGGATTAGGGTTGGGTTTAAGGTTGAGGGTTGAGGGTTGAGGGTTGAGGGTTTAAGGGTTTAAGGCTTGAGGGCTTAGGTTTGAGGGATTAGGGTTGAGGGTTTAAGGTATTGGGTAGAGGGTTGAGGGTTGAGGGTATAAACACCATCTCTTAATTGTTAGGGGTTGAAAGGCCCATAAACTATGAACACCATCTTTACTTCTTTGTGCTCACAGGCAGTTAAAGAATCAATAACATTCATCAAAGTCACCTTAACTAGCTTCACCTTGCTATCTTCGACCATATCTCTAACAAAATGATACTGTACATCAATGTGCTTGGTCCTGGCATGAAATGTTGGGTTCTTAGCTAGACATATCGCACTCTAACTCTCACAATAAATTATCATTACACTTTACATTTTATTCCAATATTTGAACATGGTATCTTAAGCCAAATGGCTTCTTTACAAGCATGAGTAGTTGCCATATACTTAGTTTCAGTAATAGACGAAACAACCACAACTTGTCATTTACGCATCCAACTAATTGCACCACCAAATAAAGTAAACACATAAGCACTGGTGGATTGTATGATATCAACATCACCTACCCATAATGAATCCACATAACCATGAATATCAAGGAAAATCTCATCTTCAATAAAATTATTATGATAACACAAGAAATAATCTGAGGTACCACTCAAATATCTGAAGACTCTTTTAACTACATCCCAATGAACTCTACCAATATTAGACATACATTTGGAAAGAACTACCACTGCTTGGGCAATTTTTGGTCTAGTGCAAACCATAACATACATCAAACTTCCAACTACACTCTAGTAAGAGACTCTTCTCATGTCTTCCATCTCTGATGGGGATGTTGGACAATATGAAAAAGATAACATTGTTCTAGCTGAAAAAGGAACACACAATGGTCTACAATCTTGCATATCAAACCTCTATAAAATTGAATTGATATACCTACTTTGACCAAGCCATAGCTTTTTATTTACTCCATATTTTTTAATTTCCATCCCAAGAATGTGTCTAGTTGCACCAAGATCCTTCATTTCAAATTTAGTAGCAAGTTGAGATTTCAATTCTAAAATCATACCTTTCCCTTTACCAATAAATAACATATCATCAACATATAATGCAATAAAAAAGAAATAATCACCATCCATTTTATAATAAACACAATAATTTTATTTAGAGTGCTCAAATACCAAACTCAACACATATGTATCAAACTTTTGGTACCACATCATATGACTCTGTTTTAGGCCATACAAAGATTTCTTCAATTTGCAAACCAATTTACTCTTACAATTCACCACGTAGTGCTCTGGATGTGTCATATAAATATCCTCCTCCAAGTCACTATGGAGGAAAGCAATTTTCACATCCATTTGTTTAACCTCTAAATCATAAGTAGTAGTAATAGAAGAAAAAATATAATGGATGCCATTTTTGTAACAGGAGAAAATATCTCACCATAATCAACAACCTCAACTTGAGAGTAACCTTTTGCAACCAAGCTTGATTTTTACTTCTCAATACCTCCATCTAAACCAATATTTTTCTTGGACACCCATTTCCAACCAACAAGTTTTCTTCCCTCAGGCAATGGTACAAGATCCCATGTATTATTCTTTTTCAAAGTTGGCATTTCTTCATCCATAACAATCTTCTAGGATTCTACATCATTCATACCTATGCCCATTCTATCGATCTGGGTTCATCCATGTTAGTATTCAAAACAAAAAATGCATCTCCAATTGTTAGGTGAATACCTTTCAGGTGCTTGTTTATGCCTTGCAGACCTACAAACAAGCTAATTTGGAGGTTCTTCATCCTCTTTCAAAGATTCAGAGCTAGATGAGCTATCCTCAACTTCTTTTCTAGCCATAGGCCTTGATTCAACTGTTTTAGGTGTAGAAAGAAGTTGAATCAAATATTCCTATTTAATTTATTCTGGCTACAATGTAACAAAAGAAGGCTTAGTTTCTCTAAAAATAACACTTCTACTATATGTTACCTTCAGTGCAACAAAATGCCAAATCTTGTATCCTTTCACACCATAACTCTATCTGATGAATATATGTATTTCACAACCTTGTTCTCCAACTTTGTTTTCTTATCCTTTGGCACATGTGCATATGCCTGACAACCAAAAAATCTAAGATGTCTTTTTGAAGGCTTATGACCCGACCATGCCTCTATAGGCATCTTATCAACGAGAGCTAATGTAGGAGACCTATTAATCAGGTAACATGTAGTGGTAACAACTTCAACCTCAAACCTTTATTCTAGACTAGCACCACTCAACATAATCCTAGCCTTCTCCATTAGTGTCCTATTCGTTCTTTCTGCAACTCCATTCTACTATAGAGAATATAGAGTTGTACTTTGTCTATGGATACCACAATATTTACAGAATCTATCAAAATCATTAGAGCAAAATTCATTGCCATTATTAGTCCTTAAAAAAATTATTTTCTTTCCAATCTACATCTCAACCATTGGTTTAAATTATTTAAATTTGTTGAAAAATTCAGATTTACTCTTTAGAAAATATACCCATGTTCTTCTATTATATTCATCAATTAATAAAAACTAATATGTGGATTTACCAATTGAAGGAACATCTACAAGACCAAACACATCAAAATGAATAAGATCTAATACACCACAAGATTTATGAGAACACGAGTAAAACTAAATGTGGTTTTGTTTTCCATAAATGCAATGCTCAATAGAAATCAAATTCAATATTACAATCTAGCAACCCTTTAACAAGGTTTTTATTTTTCAAGGTACTTAGAACCTTGTCTCTAATGTGGGAAAGTCTCTAGTGCCATAACTGGTGCAAGAGCACCTTAGGTTCAATAGGTTTGTTAGGAGTACAAGTTTTCATTTTGGTTTCCTTGTGATGATTTCATGTAATAAGGTCTAGGAAGACCATTTCATGTCTTTTGGGGTCCAATTAGAGGTCTTAGTCGTTGGTTGGTGTCAAAATGCAAGAACATGCAAAATCTTGTCGAGTTGCTAAATGTGACATGCAACTTTTGGTCTTCTTTTTGTAAAAGGAAAATGTAATGTTGTCTAAAGGCTGGTAACTAATGGGACAAGTGGGAAAATGTTTAAGAAGCCTTGTTCCATCAATATTAAGGGTTGTTGATTGAATTTTGAAGTTTGAAGCAATAAAGCATCTCAATTTTTATAATTTCAACGTGTTCTTTCTTGTTCTTTTGCTTAGTATGGTGTTGTACATACTCATTGTTGCTTGAAATCAATTAGAGATGATAGGTTGGTGAATCTACTTTCTTCTACAATTTTTTTCATTTAATTTCATTAAGTATTAATAAAGTTATTGTACATTCTTTCCAAACTGCCCTGAAACCCTAGTTTAGGGTAACAGTGAGCACAATAAAATGATTTTCTCCCCATTCCACCAATGAAAAACTATGAAACTTGGTGGAATAGAAGTTATTGGTGTGTTCTTTGAGATATAAAGTGTGCATAGGTTGGGTTGCAAGTTGGCACATGCAGAAGCAACTTCAAGGTTTGATATCATCATGTATTAGACCTAAGAACTCATGAAAAGGTGGTGTAAAGCATTGAAAGAGGCAAGGGTGGGTTGCTTGGTAATTGGATCATGTTATGAGATGTGTGAAGACCCTGTTAGAGACAAGGAAAGGTTAAGGAAGCTTTGGAAAACATTTTTGAGGTCAAGCCCTAGTGCCAAACAAGCCTAGCCACCAAATTAGGCCTAGTTCAAACTGGGACAATCAATTTTTGACCAAGTCATTACAAAGAAACCATAACCAATTTTGAGATATGTTTTGAATGAGCCAAAAGGGTATTTGAATATGTATTTACATTTTTATTTCAAAGTCTTCTCCAAGAGTTATTCCCAAATAGGCCTTGTTGAAGTACTACTAGGGATGAAGTTGATTTGTGGAGGAAACTGCCTTGATTGATGTGCAAAGGCTCTTCAAAGGTGTTGGTTAGTTGAATTTGGTCTTGAATACCCCTGCTTTGCATCAAATTGGTATCAGGGCATAGAATATTAGAGGAAAACAAAAAAGAGAGAATTGAAGTGAAGGAAAATAAAGATGCCTCCTAAGGGAAAGATAGTTGCCAAAGACGTGAGTGAATTGAAAGAGAAGCATGAAAAAGAGATAAGGGAGTTAAAAGAGTTGATAGAGAGTCTTCAATCCAAGCTTACTGCAGTTGAGACAAGTCAGAAAAGAGGTGTGGTCACAAGTGATATGAGTGACTGAGAAGAAGAAAAGAAAGGGGAAGAGGAAAGTTTCGAAGGGTCCAAGGAGGAGTTGGATCCTGAAGACTTGAGATTTGCAAAGCTATTGAAGGATGTCAATGGAGAAGGTCCTAAAATAAAGATGGATCTACTAGTGTATGGAGGGAAATTGGATGGTGAAGAGATCCTATATTGGATAGGAGCAATGGATAACTACTTTGAGTATGAAGAGGTACTAGAGGAACAAAGGGTGAAATTGGCCAAGACAAAGTTGAAGGGCCATGTTTTGCTTTGGTGGGATTTTGTACAAGATGAAAGGAGAAAGAAAAGAAGGTCTAAGATCACCTCTTGGGATACAATGGTGGCTAAAATCAAGAGTAAATTCCTACCTAATGTCTATTTTATCCAGTTGTTCAAAAAGCTCCAAAACCTGAAGCAGAAAGACATGGATGTGAAGGATTACACAGATGAGTTCTATAAGCTGACTATTAGAGTAGACCATGTGGAAGATGATGTGGAAAAGGTGGCAAGGTACATTAATGGACTGAGATACAACCTACAAGATGAACTAAGCCTCGCCACCCTAAAGATAGTAGAAGAGTGTTATCAATTGGAACTAAAGGCTGAAGATAAACTCAAGAGAAGGCAAGAGAAGCAAGGTAGGGGTAGAGGCAGAAGTTTTAGAGGAAGAGGCACATTTGGAGGTAGAGGGTAGTCCACAAAACCTCAAGAAGAAACAAGCAACAATCAAGAACAAGGTACCGATCAAAGAGGAGGATTTAGGGGAAGAAGACCAAATAATAGAGGCAGATTTGGAGGTCAAGGAAGAGGACAAGGTGGATTGACCGGTAAATGTTACAAGTGAAAAAATTTTGCAAGCCACCAAGTGTGGAAATGTACTGAAAATTAGTCTACTACCTCATATGGAGTAGAAAGGAGAAATCAAATTGTGCAAGCAGAAGACAATGAAAGTGTGAACTCCCCATCACACAAAGTTGAGCCAAAAGTTGGTGAATCACTCATGGTAAGGAGAACCCTCATCAAGGTACCAATGGAGAAGAAGCCACCACAAAGGAAGTCCCTCTTTAGGACAACTAGTAAGTGCTTAGGTAAAGTTTGCAAAGTTGTAATTGATTTGGGTAGTACAAATAACTTGGTGTCTGTTCAAATGGTAGAAAAGCTTAAATTGAAGAAAATTCCTCATACCACTCCTTATACAATTTCATGGCTTAATAAGGGGTAGCAAGTAGTTGTAAATGAACAAAGTTGGGTGGAGTTTCACATAGGAGGTTATAAATACAAGGTTTTATGTGATATAATACCCATGGATGTGTGCCATTTTCTTTTAGGGAGACCTTGGTAGTATGACATGAAGGCACTTCATGATGGAAAGAAGAACACTTACACTATAGAGAAGGATGGGGTTTCTTATACCCTTACACCCTTAAAAGATGACAATCAAGAAGCACAAGTAGGGCCTAGTGTGATGATGTTCAATGAAAAGGAGTTCCTGAAGACCTTGGAAGAGGAGAACATGGGTTTTGCAATCATAGTGAGGCCTACATCTATCATGGAAATAGATAAGAAGAAGGAAGAGTTACCTTTGGAGGCGAAACCATTGTTGAAAACATATGTTGATATTGTGGTAGATGAAATTCTTGATGCATTACCACCTATAAGAGACATTAGTCATCAAATAGACTTCATCCCAGGAGCCAGCTTACCCAACAAGGCTGCTTACAAAACGACTCCTCAACAAAATGAAGAAATAAAGAGGAAAGTAAAAGAACTTCTTGATAAGGGGATGATTAGGGAGAGATTGATTCCTTGTGTTGTTCCAACAGTCCTAGCACCCAAGAAAGGAGCAGAGTGGAGGATGTGCACCGATTCAAGGGTCATCAACAAGATTACTATAAGGTATAGATTTCCTATTCCAAGAATTCAAGATTTAATGGATTGTTTGGGGGTGCAAACTATTTCTCTAAGATTGATCTCAAGAGTGGCTACCATCATATTAGAATCAGACCTGGTGATGAGTGAAAAACAACCTTTAAAACAAATGAAGGTTTGTATGAATGGACTGTAATTCCATTTGGTTTATCTAATGCTCCTAGTAATTTTATGTGCTTGATGAATGAGGTGCTCAAACCCTTCATAGGTAAGTTTTTTGTTGTGTATCTTGATGATATTCTTGTCTTTAGCAAAACTAAAGAAGAGAATTTGCAGCATTTGTAAATGGTTTTGAGGAAGCTACATGAGGAAAAGTGAATGATAAACTTGAAGAAGTGTGAGTTCTTGAAAACAGAGTTGGTCTACCTTGGGTTTGTGGTGACTAATGGCACTTTGAAGATGGATCCTAGCAAAGTGGAGGAAATCTTGAATTGGCCTACACCAAAGTCATAGGCTGAGGTAAGAAGCTTTCATGGTATAGCCAGTTTTTATAATAAATTTATAAAGGGTTTCAATCACATTTGTGCTCCTATGATTGATACATTTAAATGTGATAAAATAAGGAAGTTTGTGCAGACTAATGATGCTGATAAAAGCTTTGAGTATTTGAAGAGGAGAGTGGCTAAGCAACCTATATTGGCTTTGCCTAGTTTTGACAACGTTTTCACCATTGAATGTGATGCAAGTAACCATGCTATAGGGGTTGTATTGAGCCAAGAAAACATGCCCATTGCATTCTTCAGTGAAAAGTTGAATGATGCCAAAAGAAGGTATTTCTCTTATGACCTGGAAATGTATGCCATGGTACAAGCATTAAATAAATGGAGACATTATTTGCTTCCTAAAGAATTTATAGTGTTTACTGATAATCATGTGTTGCAATTTTTGAATAGTCAAGAAAAGCTTAGCCATAGGCATGTAAAATGGGTTGAGTACTTGCAAGGGTATACTTTTACCATAAAGCACAAGAAAGGACAATAAAATAAGGTAGTAGATGCACTAAGTAGGAGGGATTTGATGGTGAAAGAAATTTAGTGGCATAGTGTGGGAGTTGATTCGCTAAAAGATATGTACATTGATGATGAAGATTTCAAAGACATCTGTACTAGTTGCTTGTAGCCTTGTAGCAGCAGTAATGAGAAATGGTTAGATTTTTTGATTCAAGATAGTTTGTTGTTTAAAGGGGCTCAGTTATGCATTCCTAAATGTTCTATGAGGACTAACTTGATCAAATAAAATCATAATGGCAACCTTGCAGGTCCCTTTGGAATAGATAAGACTTTGGACCAGTTGAAGAGTCATTACTATTGGCCTAGAATGCAAGTTGATGTGAGGAACTTTGTGGAGAAGTGTACCATTTTCCAAAGAGCTAAAGGAACTAGAACAAATTTGGGGTTGTATCAACCCCTTCCAATTCCCAATAGGCCATGGGAATCAATCAACATGGACTTTGTGATGGGTCTACCTAGAACTCAAAGGGGGTTTGATTCAATATATGTTGTTGTAGACAGATTTTCTAAGATGGATCACTTTATACGTTGAAAAAGTATTAATGATGCTTCTTACATAGTAGGTATCTTCTTCAAAGAGGTGGTGAGAATCCATGGTTTACCCCTTAGCATTGTTTCAGACTGGGATGGCAAGTTTGTGGGTCATTTTTGGCGAGCCTTGTGGAAGAAGTTGGGTACTAACTTGAGTTTTAGTTCTGTCTATCATCCTCAAATTGATGGGCAGACTGAGGTGGTGAATAGAAGGCTTGGAAACCTTCTTATATGCTTAACCAAGGAGCATGCAACATAATGGGATCTGATTCTTACTCAAGCTAAGTTTGCATACAATGATTTTGTGAATAAGAGTGTTGGTAAAAGCCCTTTTGAAATTGTTTATGGATGTAGCCCAGGGGTGTGTTTGAGTTGAGGGATGTTAGTGGCATGGAAAGGAGGAGTGTTGAAGGAGAGGAGTTTATTGTGGCTATACATGAGATCCACCAACAAGTTAGAGACAATCTTCAAAAGAGTGTGGACAAATATAAGCAAAGTGCAAATCTAAAAAGAAGAGAACTTCATTTCAAAGTTGGAGACTTAGTCTTGGCACATTTGAGGAAGAAGAGATATCCTAAAATGCAATACTCTAAGCTCCATATGAAGAGGATAGGGCCATGTAGGGTGGTGCACAAGTTTGGAGATAATGCTTACAAGATAGAGCTTCCACCCGGAGTTGCCATTTCTCCTATTTTTAATGTTTCTGACCTTTACCCTTATAAGGGGGATGTGGTTGGAGGTTCAATTTTAGGTTCTTCAACAGCTCTAGATGATGATTGGATTAGGGATCTTCCTCCAAGAAAGCCATTGGAGTTAGAATGCATTTTTTATACAAAGGAGCTCAAAAAGACAAGGCATAAGATCTATTACCAATACTTGGTAAAATGGAGAGGTCTTCCAATGGAAGATGCCTCTTCGATGACTAAAGAAGACATTGTAAAGCATGGGTATATAGTTGTAGGTCTATCCTCAAGTGGGACTTGAGCTTATTTTTCTTTGGGAGTATGGTGCAGGAGCACCTTAGGTTCAGTAGGTTTGTTAGGAGTAGAAGTTGTAATTTTGGTTTCCTTTTGATGATTTCATGTAATAAGGTCTAGGAATACCATTTCATGTCTTTTGGGGTCCAATTAGATGTTTTAGTCATTTGTTGGTGTCAAAATGCAAGAACATGCAAAATCTTGTCAAGTTGCTAAATGTGACATCCAACTTGTGGTCTTCTTTTTGTAAAAGGAAAATGTAACATTGTTTAAAGGTTGTTAAATGATGGGACAAGTGGGAAAAGGTTTAAGAAGCCTTGTTCCATCGATCTTGAGGGTTGTTGATTGAATTTTGAAGTTTGAAGCAATAAAGCATCTCAATTTCTGCAATTTCAATGTGTTATTTCCTATTCTTTTGCTTAGTACAGTGTTGTATGGACTCATTGTTGCTTGAAATCAATTAGAGATGATAGGTTGATGAATCTAATTTCTTCTAAAAAAAATTTCATTTAATTTCATTAGGTATTAAGAAATTTATTGTACATTCTTTCCAAACTGCCCTGAAACCCTAGTTTAGGGTAACAATGAGCACAATAAAATGATTTTCTCCCCATTCCACCGGTGAAAAACTATGAAACTCGGTAGAATGGTAGTTCC
This sequence comes from Sequoia sempervirens, assembly GCA_007258455.2. NCBI lineage: Eukaryota > Viridiplantae > Streptophyta > Pinopsida > Cupressales > Cupressaceae > Sequoia > Sequoia sempervirens. The sequence continues at coordinate 29,450 of VDFB02161650.1, read as the reverse complement.
TAGTGTGTTATTTGATATCTCAAGCGTGTAGAGGTTGGGTTTCAAGTTGGCACATGCAAGAGCAACTTGAAGGTCTAATATCATCATGTATTAGACCTAACAACTCATGAAAAGGTGGTGTAAAGCATTGAAAGAGGCAAGGGTGGGTTGCTTGGTAATTGGAGCATGTTAGAAGATGTTTGAAGACATTTTTAGAGCCAAGGAAAGGTTAAGGAAGATTTGGAAAGCCTTTTTGAGGTCAAGCCCTAGTGCCAAACAAGCCTAGTCACCAAATTAGGCCTAGTTCAAACCAAGACAATCAATTTTTTACCAAGTCATTACAGAACAACCCTAACCCATTTTGAGATATGTTTTGAATAAGCCAAAAGGGTATTTTAATATGTATTTACATTTTTATTTCCAATTTTTCTCCAAGAGTTATGCCCAAATAGGCCTTGTTGAAGTACTACTAGGAATGACGCTGATTTGTGGAGGAAACCACCTTGATTAATGTGCAAAGGCTCTTAAAATGTGTTGGTTAGTTGAATTTGGTCCTGAATACCCCTACTCTGCATCAATAACATAGTTTTCTCTACATGTAACATTGATTCAGAAGAAATAACATCCTTGGATACCCAGAAACCATGATCATCTGCTAACAATGAAACTGTAAAGGCTCCATAAATCAGACATATTAATTATAAACCAAAATAATATTTTAATAGATAATCAAATGGAATATCATGCATGTTAAAGAATCAAGGTATATCAAAACAAGGTTAGATAAGAAATTTATCAGCATAATTAGGAATCATAGTTATTCAAAATAGTTAAATTAAAGGTACAACATATTTGACCAACCTGATGATGCTTACATCAGAAAGGTTTGCTCATCCATGTGTCAACCACCTAGATCTGCAAAGATTGTTAGTGAATAGGGGTTTTCCTTGGTCAAACCCCGTTTTGGAACTCAAACCTTGAAATGAAATGAAATAAAATAAACAAATGAACAATGATGACATTGCATCTCACCGAAACTCTAGCATTAAGCTCTGGGTTGATCGTAATAGATCTTGACTTGAATGCTTCTTGAATAATAAAATCTTCATCACAAATGTTAGCTCAAATATACATAGGATACATGCATGATGGTTTGGTATTGAGAGTTACTATTACAACAATGACGGTAAGAGTCCTTCACTCATAAAAGATTACTTTATAGAAGGTATCACTATTTAATCTTTAAAAACATTAATAAACAAATTTCCCAATTTTCCTTCCAAGAGATGAGATATAGAATAAATGCATACTTAATAGGTTCCTTCAAGTTTCCCTTGTCTATTAAGCGGGTTCAACTAATTCATTTAATTACTCCATTCCGCATATTCAAGTCATTCTACATACGCATTCAATACACCTAAAGATTATACACTATCTTCACATAGTTCATGCTATCTAGTGGTTAGTCAATATCCTAATTTAGATAACAGTAGAGTGAATTTATCTCCGTCCAGAGTAGATTCACATAAAGTCAAATAATACAATAGGTAACCATTAAAATGTATAAAAGCATATTGAATTTTGACCAAATTATATTGAGAAGAGAACAACATTAAACACAAGGGAACCTCTAACACAAAATCCCATTCCTATCATGTAGAATTTGTAATCAGTTGAATTTCGACAAGGTTTGGGATATAATTGTTTTTTTTTAACAGACACAATATTCACTACAAATTTGCTATAAAAGATATTCAACCCAAGCAAATTCCTAAGAATATGTCAATTAGTTTAACTAGGTTTCATCATTCCCTGAGAGAAACAAGTTTTGTCTTCTGCATCTAGAGGACACAGAGGCAACAAAAGAGTTCTAAATTTATCATATCAACAACTACCCACAAGTGAATTATGAAAGGATATTTTATTAGTAACTGTTGATTCTAACAATTCAATAGGTAGCATGTATATGCAAAAGAGTGTTGAAGAAGAAGAAGGATTTTCAGACAAATGCATTTCTATCCACTACCATTCCTTCCAATAGAAGTCTATGGTGAATATTGAGGCTGTATTTATAGCATTATCGGTACTACTTCTTGTAAGTTTTCTTAGTTTAAACTCTCTGTGCAACTTGAGCTCCATGCCAAGGCTATTCCATAGGACTATCCAGACTTGATAACAAGACCATATAAACTAGCGTAAAGTCCTATACAACCAACTTTAGGCTCCTAACTCTATTCTTCTAGATAGGTCCCTCAAGAATATCCCGAAGAGGTTATTTTTTAATCATCAAGGAGGCAACATAATAAAAAGTGATTATTTTAGTCAAGAGATTTTGGTCCTACTCAGATATTGTAAGGCTACAATATGCATAAACAAAAAAGTTAGAAATAAGTAGAACAACTTAGTTTACATGCCTAAAAACAAATAAACTACATAAAATTTGAAAAACACTTGCATAAAGCTAAACGATATGGAAGCATCCCAACTGCTTACCTTAACAATCCCACCTTAGTATTGTGTTACCATGCTCAGGTCATCATCATAACTTAAGTTTTGATGTGAACCTGTTCTAGAAAGATTATCAGGGACATAAGTAATCAACACCCTAGACTGAGAACTTGGGCTTAGGAAGACCAAAAACATACTCCAAGAACAACTAATGCCAATCGAGATATTCAATATAAGTTCATTTCCTTTGGTGTTCACCGTTTCAGCTGCAACAATGCCATGAAAGGACGCCAAGTTAAGTAGCAGTGTAGGTAATGCGCATGATGAGAGAACATGTCTTCTCCTAAGGTTATTTAAGCATGGGGATGAGGTTTTGAGAGTATAATTAACTTGTGGACTTCTTGCTATTATTTTTGGGTTGTAATATCCATTGGTTCTGGTTCTGTGGTTGATTCGAGTGATGGAGGATTGTGGTGGTGCTGATCCTAGAATGTAGAGAACCAAGACAGGGAAACGAAAGACAAAGATACAAATAAATAAAACATCAACAAAACTTATTCAGATGGATTTTGTTAAAAAAATAATTTGCAACTATTTGGTGCTACTTTCATTGATGTGCTTAAATAATAAATGGTATAGGTGTCAAAAACAATAGAAGTAGTGTAACGAAGGTTTGTATAACTCTAAGCATGTAAAGACCCCTTTCAAAGCGCTTTGTGCATTAACCACTTTGTGCATTAACCAAAATATTAAGTTATTTTTGTAAAATAAAATTATAAATAACTATCATGGATAGCAGGATATGTACAAAATGGAACAACGCACAAAATTGGTGATAACAAGAACAACCACCAAAACTGGTAATGGGAATTCATGTTAAAATTATCACAATGACTAATTTCTATGACCTCGTATTAATATGCATTGTAATTGCCTCATATGTTAACAAATTGCATGCAAAATATTTGACAAAATGCTTCTTGAAAATATATTGATGCAAGAATAAATCCAATTCCGTTAAAAGAGAATCACACACCGGTTCCATCATAGACATTAGTTTTCAGACCTCCTAATCAAAGATACTCCCGAACAGGAAAACTAAGAGATTTAACAAGACTATTCAGTCAACCTTAAAATAATGAAAGCATCTGAGAAAACAAATTACATCATACTATACAGAAGCACAAAACATATTATAATTTTCAAGTCAACTAAATAAAAATCAATAGATACTTACTTGGGATTCTTAGCTTAATAAACAATTGAAAGAATCTAAATTTATAGTAGATGGAAGCCGCTTCCTGAAGATTTCATTCTTCTGGTTTCTCTTTTCTTTCCTGTATTTCTTCCCTTCTCCACTGTGCTGTATTTTCAAAATCTCCTTCGAAACATCCATTTTTCAGTTATATTTTCCAAAGAGCAATCTGGAAAGATTATGAAAATTCTTGTGCCCTTCCGTTATTCTTTTTCCCTTCTTTTAAAAATTTATTTTCCGTTTTCCCATAACTGAATCTTGGAAATAAGAATTTTATATTTTTATTTATTTATTTTATTTTATTTTATTTTATATAACATATTTATCTGTTGTAAATGGTAAATAATACCATTTTAATTTTATTTGCAATTTATATATATATATATATATATATATATTCAAAATAGTTAGCAAGGCGATATCATTTAATTTGTAAATAGAATTAATTATTCTAAACACCCACTCATCATCATTTATTTAATAAAATAAAATCTATAACTAAATTATAATTAATTCCTTTTGTTTCATTACGCTTTTATTCCATTACTAATTAATTTAATGAAACATTCTAAAATATGAATCATAAAATAGGGGTCGTGACAAAAACCCTCACCTCTTCCACAGACTTGCTTTTCAAAGAAGTTCTATTACAATCAACAGTGCATACATCAAGCTTATACAATGTTCCATAACTAACACCTCTAATAATCACATAGCACCTATAACGATCTTGCATCTTGCACAAGAAAATACTACCTGCACACTTGCATCTATTAGTTTGCTCACATATAACAAATTTTGTGCTAATCCAGGGATATGCAACACACCATTGGGTGATCCCACAATACTAGTTTATAATTTTTGGTCAAATTGGACATTGAACTAATTTTTTTGGTCCTATAACTGCTAAACTATGATGAATTTGAAAATGATGCAAACTAGTGATTTGTGGTCCATTTTGTCTATAGATTGTAAATATATTTTTTTTAATATTTTGGAATCAGATTGCACTCCTTCAAAAATTATTTTCTTAAAGTAAACACCATTTTTAAAGAGTGATGTGTACTTGCTAACACAACTTTTTTTCTATGAAGGATAAAATTCCTTTTTTTTGAATTTAAATTTGTAACTACGATATGTAGTTCATGCAATTGGTTTCATAGAATTTCATTGAATATTTTTTTCTTAATTAAGTTTTGAAGTCAAATCAGTTACAATTTAGACATAGGTTTACTTGCTAACACATAACTTTTTTTGTATGTATCGAAATTCAATTTTTTTTTGTTGGATCAGGGACATCAATATCTAGTGCATAGATATTTTTCTTTTTTTTTATAATCTGCTAGTTTCCACATGTACAGACCAGAGAGCTTTATTTTTGGTGAAAACCCTATGTTTAATTAAACTAAAAAAATGCATAATAAAACCAAAATATATTAAAATTATATTCGATGGATAGCTCATTCTGAGGACTTACCATCATCCAGTCGGGTCTATGATGTTGCCTCAATTTTCATCTTCAACCCAAGCTTCAAAATAATTTTTTTTTGAAAAAAATTGGTGGAAGAGAGGGAGAAGGGAAAATAAAGTGGTTTCACTTGAACCCTCTTCAAGTGAAGGGGGTTCACTAGAAGGGGGTTCAAGCAAACCCCCCTTTTTCTTCCATTTCCCTTTATTTCATAAGAGAAACCCCGCCAAAAGGGGCTCACTCGAACCTATCTTCAAAAAGGGGTTCGCTCAAAGGGGGTTTGAGCGAACCCCCCTTTTTGGAGTTCGCTCGAATACCCCCCTTTGAGTGAACCCCTAAAAACCCTTTTTTTTGTTTTTGAGAGCGTTTTTGCAATTTTCCTTCCTCAATGTAATTATAAACCAATTTTGTGGGATCACCCCATTAATCCTTTTTGTTCAACCATCAAGAAACCTGATTCTAATTTATTACAGCTAATAATATTTAAATATGAATCATCACCCAAGTACACCTTACCTCCATCAAATTCTTCATATTAAAAAAACCAATCTATATTGAAGGTTATATAAAAAGATGCACCTGAGTCAATTAACTGTCCATCATTACCTACACGAGTTGCCAAAGCTATGATGAATGCATCACCATCTTCTAGGTTCTCAAACTAAATCAAATCTCTTCTTTTTCTTATTTTCTCATTTACAGCCCTTAAGAATATGTCCAGGCTTACCACAATTCCAACAAATAACTTTGGACTTTCCAGGAGATTTGGATCTCCCCTTGGACTTGGATTTATCATGCTTCTCATTCTACTTGTCTTTTTCCTTAGGTCTTCCATGAACATTTAGGGCCTCCTTGGCACTAATGGATACCTTCCTCCTCATCTCTTTATAAAGCAAAGAACCCATGACATCTTCAGTCTTCAATATAACAGAAGTACTCCCAATAGCCATAACAAGAGAATCCGAAGAATTAGGAAAATAACAAAGCAAGATCTGACATTTCTCCTCCTCATTCATTTTGACACCAACTGATCCAATTAAGCCACCAACATATTAAATGCTTCTAGGTGGTTTGTAATTCGTCCACCCTCTTCCATTCTTAAGGAATACAATTTCTTCCTCAAGAAAATTTTGTTCACTAAAGGTTTGGCTTAATACATCTCACCAAGTTTCTTCCATTGTTTCTGTGCAAAGGTCTCTTCATGGACATTGATTAAAACAGAGTATTTCAAGCACAATTTTATTAGACCCTTGTATTTACGGTCTATAACATCATATTGAGCAACCAAAGTAGAATTTGTAGACCTTGAAACATTGTCATCAACAACATCCCATAGATCTTGATCTATCAATAGATCCTATATCTTTAGCTTCCACATTTCAAAATTATTTCCAGAACATTTGTCCACCTCTATTCTCCCTGATGAACTTGGCATCTAAAATTTTTTGCAACAAGATCACAAAGTATCTTTTGCACAATCTCCCACTCAAATCTAGATTAGTTTAAAAAACCCAACAACCCATAACTGAAACCAAAGGTGATCAGGCTCTGATACCACTTGTAAGGAAGCTAAGGTAGCAGAACAACTTCCTACACTAATCTTGAGAGGAGGATAATTCAAAACTTTATAGATCTTTACAACAGTTACATAAAATTTAAAATAAATAAATATACATGTATCATGTATACCACAACATAGTGATTTACATGGGGAAAACCCTTTCGGGAGAAAAAATCCACACTCCAAAAGCTTCCCAATATATTATTCATAAGTCATGAAGATTATAATATACTTGCAAATCAAGCTTCTCATAGTAGTATCACCAACCATAGATCTAGAGGCAACATGACCACTATCAGACTCTCAGAAGACATCATAATCTATAGCTATAATACAACACCTGTTAGGATTCAGGCAGATTGTAGAAGTAAACATTAACAATTATATGCAAATTAAATAACCCAAAAATAACAATGAAGAATAACACAAAAGAGATCAACATATAAATTTAACGTGGTTCACTCAATATGGGCGACATCCATAGAAACTTAGCCACCCAATGATTTTATTATCCAATGTAAAATAGATTAAAATCTCGTGAATGTCATACCACAACATACATCCCATTCACTTATAACAAGACTTTTGGAAGCTTCTAGAATTAGGGTTTTACAAAGTTGGTAAAAAAATTAACTATCGACCCCTTGACGTGTTAATGGGAAAACCTTGACATGTTAGCGAGAAAACCTTGACGTGTTAACAAAAAAAAAATAGAGGCTACACCCCTAAACACCTGTTGTCAGGGGCTACCACCCCTGAACCCTCGCTATGCGAGGATACGTTACGAGTGTACAATATTTGCATGATCAGTTGCCACATACCAACAATCTCCCACTTGGAGACTAATCAAGCTCCCACTTGGAGACTAATCAAGCTCCACACCAAACAATCTCCCACTTGGAGACTAATCCTAGACGACACCGCTGCACTTGCAGCTCCCATTGGATTATAGGTTTGGTTGGTTTCTTATATCCACCATTATCAGTTGTAAAGGCCAACGAAAATTGATGACGAAATCAGTTTCTCCCATGTAACTTCTTTTGTGAACATATCTACAGGATTCTCACTTGTGTGAATTTTCTCTAGCTTTAGTTGTCCATCCTCCAAAATTGACTGAATGAAGTGGTATCTGATCTGTATGTGCTTAGTTTTTGAATGTAGAGCTGAATTCTTAGCAAGATGAATGAAACTTTGGTTATCAATGTACAAAGGGCTATCTTCTTTTCGTTGTCCCAATTCCTCCAGAAAATGTTGTAGCCAAATCATCTCCTTGCTAGCTTTTGTAGCAACAACATATTCAGCTTCAATGGTTGAAAGCACAACAACCTTTTGTATTCTTGAAATCCAACTGACTACATTACCTCCTACAATAAAAACATATCATGTAGTACTCCTCCTTCTATCAATATCACCTGCTAGATCAAAGTTAGCATATCCTTTTAGAGTAGAATTTGTTCCTCCAAAACATAGTTTCTTTGAAGTAGTACCTCTCAAATATCGGATAATCCATTTTACCGCATTTCAATATTCTATTCTCAGATTGCTCATATACCTGCTTACAACTCCCACTGCATTTGCAATATCTATCCTTGTGCATACCATTGCATACATCAAACTACCAATTGCTGATGCATATGGTATCTTAGACATTTTTTCTTCCTCCTCTTGTGTCTTTGGACACATCTCCTTAGTCAACTTAAAATGACTAGGAAAAGGTGTACTAATTGCTTTTGCATTTTGCATGTTAAACCTTTTCAATACATTCTCTACATACTCACTTTGAGACAAAAATAATTTTTTTTGTCCTATCCCATGTGATCCTCATACCAAGGATTTGTTTTGTTGCACCCAAATCCTTCATAGAAAATGAATTTGATAATTTCTACTTAAGTTCATTAATATGTTGCATGTTAGATCTTGCAACAAGCATGCCATCGACATAAAGTAGCAGGATAATATAGTTGCCATTACCCTATTTATTAAAATAAACACAATAATCAAAATGATATCTTTTGTAACCTTGTTCAACCATAAAACTATCAAAATTCAAATACCATTGCCCAGATGCTTGCCTCAGGCCATACAAACTCTTCTTTAACCTACACACAAATTCCTCCTTACCCTTGACCTCATATCCCTGTGGTTGTTGCATGTATATTTCCTCTTCGAAATCCCCATGGAGAAATGTTGTTTTCACATCTAATTGTTCAAGATGCAAGTCTTTCATAGCCACAAGGCTTAGAATAATTCTAATAGAAGTCATCTTTACAACTGGAGAAAATTTTTCATCAAAATCTATACTTTTTTTTGTGCAAAATATTTTACCACGAGTCTAGCCTTATATCTTTTCTTTCCTCCATCTTCTTCCTTCAACATATAAACCAATTTATTTGGAAATGCTCTTTTACCTACAGGCAATTGGACTAAGTCCTAAGTTTGATTTTGCAACAAGGAATCCATTTCCTCTTTCATGCCTAGCTCCCACTGCTTTTTGGTATCTACCTGCATTGCTTCTTCGTAACCTTCAGGTTCACTAGAATCAGTTAATAATATAGAATATAATGATGGAGAAAATATTTTTGGAGGTCTAGTTATCCTTGTAGAACATCTAACTCTTGCAGGAGTCTATGGGATAACTTGTTGTTAAGCATCAGGTACAACTAGATTTTTATTTTCTAGAATTTCATCCAACACCACTTATTCCTTTTTGGCCTGTTCATGCTTCTTTTCTTGTAGCTAATCCTTATACATGACCTTCTCATTGGATATGACATCTTTGCTCCTAATGATTTTATGATTTTTATAATCCCATAACCAATAACCAAATTCATCTACTCCATATCCAATGAATGTACATTTTTTAGACATAGCCTCAAGCTTGGTTCTATTTTCAATATCAACATGGACAAAAACTTCACAACCATAGGTTTTCAGAAATGAATAGTTTACCTTTTTACCCATCCATGCCTCCTTTGGAATGCCACCATCCAAAGGATTTTAAGGTCCCCTATTTATTAAATAAATAGCAGTGTGTACAACATATGCCCAAAATTGTAAGGGTAGCCTAGCATGCAATCTCATGCTTCTTGCATGCTTTGTAATGGTCCTATTCATCCTCTCGGGCACACCATTTTCTTGTGGGGTTCCAAGAACCATTTTCTGCCTACGAATTCCATTGTATGAACAATAATTTTCAAATTATCTACTGCAATACTTGCCTCCATTACCAGATCTGAGACACTTCAACTTTTTTCCTGTCTCATTCTCAACCAAATCTTTCCACTTTTTAAAAATTTCAAATACTTTTGATTTTTGTTTTAGAAAATAGACCCATGTTTTCCTAGTTGCATTATCAATAAAAGTAACATAATAGAAAGAGCCACCAAGAGAAGATACCTGAGCTGGTTCCCGTACATCTGAATGCATAAGCTCTAATTTCTCACTCTTCTTCTCTTTCCTAACTTTGAGAAATCAAACTCTTTTATGTTTTCCATAAACACAATTTTTGTAAAACTCCAAGTCAATCTGCTTCAGACCTGGTAGCAAATTTATGGAGTGAAGCATCTTCATTTCTTTCTCACTCATGTGCCTAAGTCTATGGTGCCTCAATTCTGTTTTTGTCCTTGTAGCAAGTGCTATAACTATCTCAATAGCAACTATTTCTGTAGTAGCTAAGGTAGAAGAAGTATTACCAGTACACAAATACAATGTTCCTACCTTTTCACCTTTAGCTATGACTAATGCACCTTTAGTGACCTTCTAGACTTTGTTTGAAAAGGTAACTGTGCAACCCTCACTACCCAATTGTCCTATAGAAATTAAATTCCTTCTCAAATTTGGAAAATGTCTTACCTCCTGTAGCAACCATTCATTTCCATTCTGCAACTTTATTTTTATCTTTCCTTTTCCAACAATCTGATAGGGTTCATCATCACCCAAATATACCTATTCAAAATCACCTTTAACATAATCTACAAAATATTTCCTATGGGGTGTGGCATGAAATGAAACCCCTGAATCTTTTACCCACGAATCATTAGCATTATCTAAACATAGAATTAAAGTATCCTACAATTTATTGCTTGCAACATTAGCTTCCTTATTGTCATCATGTTGTCTATCTCCTTGTTTTCCCTTTCGAGACCAACAATCCTTCTTCAAGTTTCTGGATTTCCACAGAGCCAACAATCCATTTTCCCTCTAGATTTAGATCTATCTTTCTTTGAATTCCCTTGTGACTTCCCACAATTTGTTGGACTTTTTCCTCTCTCCTTTTTTCTTCCCCTATTCTCTACAATCAAAGCATTACCCAATGTTGAACTCTCACCTGTGCTTTTCCATTGCATTTCTTCGCTAAGGATAACACCAACAACATCATCAAATTTCAATGTATTTTAACCAGAGACAAAGTTACTTACAACCATTACCAAGCTATTCTAGCTTTTTGGCAAAGAAAATAAAACCAAGAGACTCCTCACCTCTTCATCAAAATTCAATTTTACAAAAGTTAGCTTACTGGTAATCATATTAAACTCATTTAAATGATCTATCACATATCCACCTTCAATCATTTTTAGATTAAACAAACGCTTCATGAGAAATACCTTATTTGAGGCTGAGGGTTTTTCATACAATTTAGCCAAAGCTTCCATCACATTATCTGTTGTCTTTGCTTATGATATATTGAATGCCACAGATTGTGTTAGGCACAACCAAATGGTTCCTAGTGCCTTTCTATCTAGAATCTCCCATTCTTCATCAGACATCATAGCATCTTTATTTGCTTTTCCTTGCAATGGCCGCCATAGATCCTTTTGATACAAATAATCTTCCATCTGTATCTTCCATAATTGATAAATTAGGCCATTGAACTTTTCAACCTTGAATTTGCCTTCTTCCATTGATCTTGGGGCACTCAAATCTAGAGGTTTCTTACCAATCAACTGAAATACACATGGCTCTGATATCAATTGTTATGATTCAGGAAGATTGGAGCAATAAAAATTAAAAATTATATGCAAATTAAATAACCCAGAAATAACAATGAAGAATAACACAAAAGAGATCAACACAAAAATTTAGCATGGTTCACCCAATATGGGCTACATCCACAAAAATTCAGCCACCCAATGATTTTATTATCCAGTGTAAAACAAATTACAATAGATTGTGAATTTCATACTGCAACATACATCCCAGCCGCTTATAACAAGCCTTTTAGAAACTTCTAGAATTAGGGTTTTACAAAGTCGGTTAAAAACAACTATCGACCCCTTGACGTGTTAACGGGAAAACCTTGACGTGTTAGCGGGAAAACCTTGACATGTTAACGAAAAAATATTTCGAGGAATACGCCCCTGAACCCTCATGTCAGGGGTTGTCACCCTTGAACCCCCAAACCCTGACGAGGATACGTTATGAGTGTACAATATTTGCATGATCAGTCACGACATATCAACAATCTCCCACTTGGAGACTGATCAGGCTCCACACTAAACAACACCCTCATAAAATAAGGCTTCCTTCTAGGGCAAGTCAAGCCAACAAAATATCTATTGTTAGATCTGAGACCTAATGATGAATAGTCCAAATTTACAATAATTATTTATATACACAAAATTTGGCTTTCGGGGGTGTTGTCCTCGAGCCCCCACTGGGCATGCGGCCCTCAGACCCCTCATGGAGAGGGGGTTAACACCCCCACACTCTCTCATGCTTACTTATCAACTATAAACCTTATGTAATAGGAAGGTTGAGACAAATTTTCCCAACAATTATGCCTATTTTGCATATGTCTTAATTTGATGTATTGGTGATGGTATGGTTTTTTTATCTTTTTGAGTTGAAAAAAATAATTAAATCTTATGTGTGTTCTAAATTTAAGTGATATTTTTTCTCGGATCTGCGCATGCTTGATGGCATTATGATTTGATGAGATCTAAAAATCATATGGTTAAATTCATTTCCCTAGAAGATTACATCATTGTTAACAACAATTGTGTGAACATCTAGTTGCTTAATAATGGTTTCTAAGATTTTGTTTAAACATTCAGAATTGATTGATATAAGGGATCTTATCATTATTTGTTTAGTTTAGAATTTATTCAATTCTTCCTCATTACTTTAAATATTTTGAATTTTTTCTTTTAGAATCAATCTGAAATCATTGAAAAGAGCATTTAATTGGTAAATCTAAATTGTAAAATCTAAACATGTAATTCATTGTTTGAACATTAATCTATCATTGCATGTCAAAAAATTCATTTCGAAAAAGTCTAATTTCCCAAGCCCCTTATTGAAACACATTAACAACGACCACTTTGGTGTCCCACACAGTCAAGACCTGTAGAAAGGAATCTTGGAGTAGATTTCTACTTTTCAAGAGGAACAATAACCTATTATTGTTTAGCAAGTTGTGAGTGTTAACACCACCCTCAACAATATTCTCGAGTGAATTCAAGTATCATATCATCCAATCTAGACCATAGTGCCTTGGACATGAGTAATTTGGTCATCTAAGGTTTCCAAGTGTAATAATTGTGTGGTATAAGGTGCTCATAAGAAAGTTTTCTAGCATGTGTATGTTTAGTTTTGAATTTTATAAAGTAACTAATATTAGTTTTGAGTGTTTTTTAATTTTTAAAGGTATTGCAGGAGGGAAATTTACCCCCCACAACAAGAAAAATCACATCCTTTTGCAAATTTGATAGCTAAAAATAAAAAATAAGAGTTCACTTTAGATTTACTCTTTATGTACTTGATATTTTTTTAAAAAAAGTAGGTCTAAGAACTATGTTGAACTCTAAATTAGTTTTCCAACACTGCAAGAATTATAAAAAATAGAGATCTAATTTAAAAGTTGTAAGATCGGAAGGAAAAATAAGTAGATCTAACTTTAATGGGAAACAAAACTCAATAACATAAAACTATGGAGAAAATACTTTAGCACCACTAGAAAGTACTCAAAAATATCTTATTGATGATATCTTATTTGCAAAAAAGTTGAGTTTTATGCCCAAATTATCCCTAATTCCATAAGATTTCTCTTTTGTGGCAAAAAATAGATTAGGGGCTAAGAAAAGGCCCATAATCACCTAGGTGTTAGGTTTAGCCACTGGTCACTAGATATTAGCATTTGGTCACTAAACATTAGCACTTGGTCACTAATGTGACTACGAGGTAAGGGCTATGGTGGGATTAGGCAATGGAATAATGTGAGGTGATTACGGTGACAATGATCAAATGGTCATCAAGCAACAAGTAGGTGGTGTTAGAAACCTGTAAAAAAATCAGCCGCTATAAAGTTTAAACTCACCTAAAAACCATAAATATTGCTAGAAAATGTAAAACAATTCACTGCATCAATTTTTGGTATTAAATTTTTTTATAAGAGCACCAAATAAATTACGTAGTGTTGTACCCTAAATTAAAAAAATTGCTACACGTAGGCATTTTGAAGAAATGAGTAAAAGTCTTGTTAAAACTGTCAAAAAAGGTCAAAATTGGGGTTTACATGTCTTGCATGAGGGGAAAAAAACTTGAAATTTTTGAAATTTGACGATTTGGGTCTGCTCAAAGCGACCAAGTCTACAAAACCCAGATCTCAATTTTTCAACCCTACTTTTTAAGAAAATTGCTATTTTTAAAAACTTTCTGAAAATAGAAACTTTTTCTCAGTTTCTTTTGAAACGAATGCTGGCAAAATTTTCTAAAAATAGAAAGTTTGGCTTCTAGGGTTCAAACTGATTTTGATTGGTCAAAAATACTTCCTCATCAGGCCGGTGTAGCCGAAATCACAAAACGATCAGTTTTGCCCTAGTGGGTCTATTATGCTTTTTTTAATTTCCTAAAGCATTTCAGGAGCTCTGAAGCCATTAATGGAGGTCAGTCAGCTGCCAGGTGTCAGATTCAAACATGCAAGCACTGAACAAAAGATGAGAAACAGTGGATGTGCATGCAAATCGAAGAATGGAGAAAGGAAACTGTGAAAGTTGAAAAATGCAAAATTTTGGCTAACACTGGAGACTCCAGGCACCCCAGCTTAGTCTAGGCGCCTAAACCTTCATGCCTTACAAAAAATTTCATCTCCAACAAGCAAGGCAGAGACAAGCATGTCAAACAAAGGAAGAAGTTGAAATCTGCAGAATAAAAACTAACTCTGCCAACTCTAGGGGCCCCAGAAGGAGATAGACGCCTAAATTTTCAAGGCATATGATGAAATTAGGGTTTGTGCTCCCAAAAAATCTTGCTCAGATTCTTCTCAGCTCCGCAGTGAGTTTGACAACGCAGTCATCAAATCAACCAATCATCTAGAATTTGAGGTCAAACAGAGAGGTCACAACCAAGAGATAAAATGCAAACCATGAAAATTTAAAGGAAAATATTCTAAGCCTAGGAACTCTAGGTGCCCTAGTTAGGTGGCCAAGGGTGCCTAGCCTTTTGGAGCACTAAATCTAGTAGTTAGGGTTTGCAAATGTGCTCAATCTCTTCATAATTCTGTTAGCTTCACAGTGGATGTCTTCGTCAGATCATCAAACTTGTTAATCGCCGACAAATCCAGATCAAGTTGAAGGTATGACATGAAGGTTCAAGTTTGATGAATGAAAATCAAGCAAAAAATGGCTAAGTCTGAAGGAGTTGGGCACCCTAGAAGGAGATAGGCGCCCAAGATTTTGAGGGCCAAAATGGATGAATTTGTAGACGAAGCCTCCAGCATGACTTCCTCAGATTTGAAGTAGCTCTCCAACACAATCATCAGCACGTTCGTCAGAGTTGATAGTCATTAGACATCAAAGGTGAAACATAAGGAAAAACTTGAGCAAAATGACAAGAAGTCAAAAGTAAGGTGAAAAACATAGAAAATAATCTAACTCTGGAGGAGTTGGGCACCCCAGCTAGCCTGGGGCACCCAAGCTTTTGACCCCTAAAATTCAACTTTTAGGAAATGCAGCTCCCAGGAGACCCCCATCAAAATCTTCTCAGCTATCCAGTGAATCTGATAGTCAGTCGATTGGATCAATCTAGTTCCCAGAATCAAGAATTCATTAGAAGATCAAAGGGAAACAATTAAAACTTGGAGAAAATAAAAATGGCTAACACTGGTAATGGTGGGCGCCCCAGGAGGAGATAGGCGCCCATGATTTTGAAGGTCAAAATGAAGTTTTTAGCCAAAGTTGCCTCTAGAAAAATCTCACCAGATTCGATCAAGCTCTTTGAGGAATCATTCAACTTGTCAATCAGATCAATCTGGAAGCCACAAATCAAATCCCGACTAGGGTCTAAAATAAATAAAAAGTTGAAAGTCAGAGAAAAATGGATGTCTGAAGAAGATAGGCGACTCCAGTCAAGAAGGGCGCCCAAGAAGCTATGCCTTAGCCAAATTTTTTTCAAATTTTCATGAAGAAGATAAAATGTCCAAGTTCAATGCATAAGCTCAAGCTAGGGTTTGAAGGACTTAAAGCAAAATAAAGTAAAATTTCTCAAGCCTAAAACTTATTTAAGATGTCTTTTCCTTCCATTTCTTCATAATTTTTGCAAGTGGTGTCCAAGGGAGAGAAGAGCAAACATAAATATTTTTTCTTTTCAGGATTCAAGAGCCAAAGCTTGCTGATTATTCTAAGTTCTTCATAAATTTTAGAGCAACAAATAAAGAAGCTCTCTTTTTCATTCTTTTTTCATCTAGAACATTAATTCTTTGAAGGAGGTCAAGGTTTTCAATTTTCAGCAATCTGGGTTTTCTCAGTTCACGATTTTGAACAATTTTGAAGAAAATTTTCAAGTTGCAGTAGCTGCTTTTTTTCATGCATGTCCAAGGAACCATCAAAATTTTCAAAACTTGATCATCTGGGTCCTTCTAAAACATACTTCTCAACAAAATCTAAGTCTCAAATTTTTCAAGAAAATTTTGAGAATCTAGGGTTTTCTGCTTTTTCAATCAGCCTTCAATATTTTTAACATCTGATCAACTGGGTTCATCCAAAATGTGCTTCTGAACAAAACCCAAGTGCTAGCTATTTTCAAGAAAATCTGAAGAAATTAGGGTTTGCTGCTTTTTCATTCTACACTCAAAATTTTAAAAAACGGGCTATTTCGGTCTTCTTGTAATGGAATTTTGAACAAAACCCATATCTCAGAATTTTTTTGAAAAAAAATCATCTGTTTGAAGAAGAGAAAAACCAACAAGCTAAATTTAGAAAAGTTGTGCAAAACTTGTCTGAATATAGGTGAGTTTACAGTCAATCTTCAAGGTTTTCAGTATGTAGTACACTCCCCTTGAGTTCAAGACCAAATCAACACTATATCATGACTTCATCAAAACAACTGAGACTGACTTGCACCATATCAAACCCGTATTCAACTTGCAAACATTGGAAAATGCAGGAAACATTGCAGTCAAACACCTTGGTCACTCCAAACTACTTGTAGCATCATCCATTCCTATTTCAGTGCAAAGTTTGGAGTTTGCAATTGCTTGCATCAAGCATTACAATCTAGCGACTCGAGAGATTCGGTCAGTAGATGGTAGAGTGATTTGTAGCCTGAAACCATACATGATTGAAAAATGCTTCTCAATACCACCTTGGTCTAAAAGTGTAACTATCTCCAAGGAAGAATGTGAAAGGGTATGGGACATGCATAAAGAGAAATACAACAAGAAAGTTGCACAAAAGTGGATGAAAGAAAAACATAAGACTTTGCCAAAGAACATCAGGCGAGGGGAATTCAAAGATGAAATTTCTATAATAATCACCCTGCTCAACCGAATTGCTGGTCAAGAGGATGCTACAAAATTCCATCCCTAGATGTTCTATGTTATACCTCATATCACGAAGAAGACAAAATTATATGGTTGGTCAACCTTAATCAGTGATAGCCTCCATCAAAAAATAACCAAACACTTCCAAATTCACGAGTTCCATATGATCTCCCACCTTGTCTACCTAGTGGCCTTCCAAGGAAAATTCAGAGGGTTGAATACTGTGGGGTCTCTAAATGTACAACACGTCTACAATTACTACCCTTAGCTAGAGTTCACAGAGTCATCACACCATTACAAAAGGGTAAACAAGGTTTTCCTGATGCATACAGTGCAAGACTTGGATAATGAGTTTCATGTACACATTTCATCAATTACCAGGGTAGCAATGGTAGAGTAGGAAGATTGGTTTATTCAGTTTCCTACCTTCACCTACATCAGAGTCTACAGCTTCTCCAGTGCTCCACTCATGTTGCCAAGGTACCCATCAGATGAAGTTATTTTTATGGAATTCCTACGGCAAGCATATGATGTCCACACTAATTTTCAGAATAGACAAAATCCTGCCTTTAGTTTTCCATTTGGGTTGGGAATTTACACATGAAGATCAACAATAGATGCCAAATACATGGGTGATGAGTTGGCTAAATTTGGTCTCAATCCATACAGTGAGAGACGATCATATGACCCTCATGATGTCTTCGCATCCCGACTTGAGAAGAACTATGCTCATGTGCCCACACTTGAAGATTTTTGGGCCAACTGCAAAGATGAGTTCAAGGTACGAAGGCGTAGTTACAACAGACTCACTCTACATCAAATGAAAGATTGCTTGTCAGAGGATATCGAGGGACTTTCAAATGATGAAGGAGATGTACTTCTCCCAATGTATACTCAAAAACAAATTGAGCAAGAACCTCTTCCACAAGTCAACTAGGCCAACAAAGAAAACATCTCAGTGGAAGAAAGGACACACCAAGTCATTGAGTAAAACAAGACTTTCTTGGTCCTCAAGAGGAAGAAATCCATTCCAACAGTAGAGCCGCCAAGAATGCAGTTATCACTTCCCTCTTCCTCCATAGCACATCCAAAGATGAAGGGTATAAGTCAGTCTCAAGAGGGTATAAAGAGCAGAAGATCAATGGAGAACGTAAGGAGAAGGTTGGACTTCTCAAATATAGTCATATAGGAGTAGCCAACAGTTGAAACAAAAGCTCCTCCAGAAGAGTCTATACCTCAAAAGGAAACAAAAGATGTGCCTTTGACATATGATTCTCCACTATTGCCAAGGTCTTCGCCAATTCACAAATTGATCTAGAGGATGAAGAAGATGGAGTTGCAGTTGAACCTCCCAAGGAAGTTAGTTGAGATACCACATCTTGGATTGAGAGCTCCTTGGGAAGGAAGAGAAGAAGACCTTCATATCAGTTGAATTTTGATGATCTTGACAACATTTATCAGGAGGCGCCTAAAAAGAAAGCAAAGAAACAAGTTCACTTTGAGAGAAATCCTGATGGTGAGATGATCATGGGAACTACTACACCTCTTGAAGATAGAAACAAAGATGAAGTGGATGTGGATGATTTCATAATGGTTAAAGCTAATCTTGGCAAGAACACTAGGCATGCAGATGCTAGTTTGTTCAAAGTTGCATATGAAACTCTTCAAGAAAGAGTGTTGAAAGATGGAGAAGATAAGACAGCCCTCAAGGCTAAAATTCAAAAATTCAGGTACATTTCTAATCTTGTTCATGGCACTGCACAAGCTATTTAGTTGCTGCCACAAGTTCTAGAGACACTAGTTGATCATCAATAGATGAGGCAGTTGGTAATATGTGGGAAGAAAACACAAGAATGGATTGAAGGATTCATCATCAGAGGAAAAAAAATCTTGGCACAAATGTTTCAACTACGGAATAATGCTCATGAATTATGCCAAGGGATTCAATGATTTGAACAATCAATGGCAAAGGTGAAACCTAGGCACAAAATCATTATTGCAGATTTAGATACAACTTATGGCTCAATGGTTTCAAGAGAACACAAGAGGCAAATCCTTGCATGGAGAGAGCGTCACATCTTTAAGGTGAGAACCTATGAGAGGATATCTAAGGAGTTTATTGCATATAGACAAAGGGTGATTGAGGCTCTTCTGTTCATAAGTGATTTTGTTGCAGATATCCCTTCTGGATATAGTCATGATGATGGTTCCTATGTTGGACTTGACGAAGTGCAAGCCTAGTTCCAAAATGTTGTCCGTGGTAGTGAAGACAACAATTCGCTTTGTGGAAGGATGAGTCAAATTTCCACGATGTCAGTGAGGTTCAAGAAAGCGGCCAATGAGGTTGAAGATCTTTTGAGATCAATTGCAGATGGCGAAGAAATCCTAGAAAAGTGAAACTTTGCTATATAGATAGTATTGATGCACCTGACAGAGACATAGTTTCTAACTTTTTGGTGGATGTGATTGAGATTTAAAGCAATAACCATCTAGAAGCTTTCTTTCAGATTTCTTTCTATTCTCATCTCAATTCTTATCTACTCTTTGAAGAAGAGAAAGAAAACAAAATGTAATAGTTGGCATTACCTGTTTTCATGCTTTCTTAGGTGGTTAGATGCTTATCTTCTTTAGTTTTAGAAATAAAGCGCTTGCATATTGGCAAGTTGAGTTGTAAAAGCAAGGGGATTGTAGGGTTCCCTACCTCTTGCTTGTCTATAAATAAGAGCATTTTCTCATTGTTTTCTTTAACCATACTTGTGATAACAAATTGCTGAGCCTATTTTGCCTACAAATTGTTGTTGTTTAGTAGATGTTCACTTTGTGTAAGAACAAGTTTGCAAGTCTCTTTTAGCTGAATTTCTTGTTCAGTGCATGTATCTTGTGTAATCTTTGTTCTTGAGATTTGAGAAATAAAGTCTTGTGCCTATTTTTCCCTAATATAATGTCTCAAATTTTTGTTTATTGTGTTATGCTTATATGACCTCCATTTCAGCTTGCATTGAAAGTAAGTAGATGTATGTTGGAAGAAGAGTTTATCTAAATATTTTGTCAGAGAATCAAATTTTGTCCATTTCTAATTCTCTTGCTCTGCATTTACTTAATAAATTAGAAATGTCATTAGAGTATGCTAGTCATATTTGAAATTCTAAAATAGAAAATCTCAGCTACGATGCTTGATTTTTATAACCTTGTGCTCTTAGTTGAACCAAAAAGATAGGAAAATTAGTTTTAATTTACTTTCTGGAACATCATCAAAGAGGGAGATTCTCCTCCTAATTCGAAGATAAATTTATTTGTGCATAGCTGTCTGTTTCTAATTCGCATTCCAGAGGTGTGAATTAAAACGCCAACATGTAGTCCTATACATGAATGTCATAATTATTGTACAATAATGTAAGATTGTCATACATCTTGTACAAATCTGCAAAACTATACAATTTTTTCTTATGCAAATATTAATCACAAAAACAATTGCCTAAATTTTTTCCTTTTTAAATTTCAACGAATTGATAGTCAATCTTAGGGTTTTTTAGGTGTTCTAAGTGTAATGATGAGATTTATTTTTCTCTAAGATGCAAATATCTCAAAGAAAGATAGAAAGTTATAGATTTGGAGCTCTGATGCAATGTTGGACTTGATATTTAAACCCCATAGCTCCCAAAGATCACCTGCACTCAAACCATTTATTAAAAAAGAAAGAAAAATAATTGATTTTCAATGAAAACCTTGAGGATTATATTGATAGAATAATGAATGAATAGATCATATACAATCAATTACCCTTGAAAAGGATAGATAAACCTTAGATGAGGATTTAGATCGTGAAATATGTTCTAATCCTATGACTTGAGACAAAAAATCATATGATCTAAGTAATCTTAGGTAAACTAGTGTAGAAATAGACCTATTAATTAAGTAGGTATTACCTTTTTACTCTATCATTGAGATGGTGGTAAGAAATCATGTTTTAGTTGTTTGATTGAAATTTCATAGGTACACACATTTTTAGATTAAAGACAAAGAAAGAGTGAAAGAAGTGTGTCAGTTTGCAAAATTGTTTGAAGAAGATAATACATACCTAACCTCTCTTCTTGGTGATTTTTTCCCCACAAGGGTTTAAACATTTAACTTTATATAATGTTTTATTGATTTCTTTTGTTTTCGGTTTCAATTTCTAAATCCATTAGTGGTATTCTACAATTAAACACACTTAATTTAATTGTAATTCATGAAAAATCATACTTAATTTCAAATTTGCACACTTAGTTTAATATTTTCATATTGTATTAGTTTACCTTTTATTCACAATTTATTGTCATCTTTGAATCATAATTTATGTTTGTTTCTGTAAGGTTCTATATTGTCACCTTCATGAGTTAAGATTGGAACTTTTGATTTTATTGTGGCACCTTTTGATATCGAAGCGATAACACTTGAGCATAGTTTAGAGATATCATACATCTTGATCTTTCTTCTCTCATATTTCTTTTAGGAATGGAAATATATCCAACATATTTCTTCTCAAGGGGAGAAATGTTCTTTGATGATCATGTACTATTTTCAACATTCAATGTTGAACATCTACCATTAATCCATGAGATTACTTGAAGGGGGGTTGCATGGTCTCTCTTCATTCTCTATTGATGCAGGTTTGTTCTACATGTTTTCTCATTCATATCTTTTGGGGGTTTCTATTATTGTACATGAGTACCTAATCAGACCTAATTGTTGGGACCCATTTAATATTTCACTTTTCTCCTAAGTTGCACTTAAAGAGGGTGTTGGTGAAATTATTTAACTACATCTTATCATATAAATTTATTTAAGTAATTTATTTTTATTGCTTACATAGGGTAGGATAAATGAGTACATATCATTTCATTCTTTCATGAGATTTTACTTTTTCCTTTATCTTTTTATATTTAGATATTTAGTAAAAACAATAATTGTTTTTCAATTTTCTACCTCTTTCTCATCCACATATGATTTGGAATCTTGTTCACATTTCTCCTAAGTTGCACTTAAAGAGGGTGTTGGTGTAATTATTTAACTACATCTTATCATATAAATTTATTTAAGTAATTTATTTTTATTACTTACGTAGGGTAGGATAAATGAGTACATATCATTTCATTCTTTCATGAGATTTTACTTTTTCCTTTATCTTTTTATATTTAGATATTTAGTAAAAACAATAATTGTTTTTCAATTTTCTACCTCTTCCTCATCCACATATGATTTGGAATCTCGGAGTTGTAACTCTTTCCTTCCATTAAATAAATAATTTTATATCAATCTTTCTACACTCTTGATAATAAATTTTAACTAATATTTACATTCTCACTATCTGTATGTTTACATCTAACTTTTTAATCTTATATAATCACCTGATGTAAACTTCAAATTTTCATTAAATCTTATACTAAATACCCTTATTTATTATATTTATTTTCTATACTTAATATTTAATTTAAAAATATATTGATCTATTTGTATTTATATATTTACAACTTATTAAATTATTTTACACTGTTATTTAGTATTATTAATTATTAACTTTAATAATACTCAATAATTGTAATAATTAGAATATTTATATTGTTGAAAACAATTTCAAGAAATTGAAGACCTAAATTTTATCTCGACAAACACAATTAGCTTAAAAATGTTCTACTCTATCTAAACATTAAAATGCACATTTGATCGTTAATTAATTAAAATTAAAATAAACATATTTTTTATTTTTAATTAATTAATAAATACGGTCAAATAGACGCGCCCGAAATTGCAGGTTTTCTAGGGACTCGGATCCGCCTCATGTAAATTGGCTTGGAAGCCGTACCCGCCTAATTGCTTCTGAGTTGTAACTTGGTATGATCTGCCCGTTTGACTTCTGGGTGCAACTATATTTTCTTTTATTTTAAATTTAAGTTTCCAATCACTGTATAAAAACATATTAATTTAAACCATCAGATACTTCTTTGACAGTGCGGTACAATATTTTCTTTGAAAACCGAAACCAATCCGCTCCAAAATTTCTACAATGATCGGTGGAATCTTCCTCTAGTACTCATTTTGGTTATCTACTTCGATGAAGTGAAGGGGCCTACCCTGCAATGGCCTCCTACGTGCTGCTGAGAAACGAAGAGGAAGAAATAATTGAATGTGCTGATAGAACTGACTCTTCCACAGTTGAAAATCGTTCGTCCGAAAATGAAGCTCAACCGCTTAAAGGAGAAGCCGTGCTCACAGAAGCTAAGGAGAGACTTAAATCGCTCGACGTTTTCCGGGGCTTAACAGTAGCTGTATGATCTAATATTCTACTACCCGTTGTTTTTTCAATTGTACATTTTGAATATTTACTTGAGATAGAGGTAGGTTTTTCATGCATTGCGATCATAGTTTTTGAAACGAATTCAGTCAAAATGATTCTGATAGGTGGCGAGGAAAATTTATTTGAAGCAACGTTTTAGAGCAATTAACAATAGTGATTCTTGCTGAGTATTTAAGGCGGAATTCGTTGTGGTCCTGAAATTGGACTTTACACTGCGAGATTCATTGTTTTCTTAAAGATACTTTCATTAAAGCCAATAATTAAACATAGCTTTCAAACCAAGTGAGTGCATTATTTGGCAATTTCAATCTAGCAAAGGGAATTCGCTGCTCTTCACTTATACTATGTGGTCTCAAAATATACCTCAAGCTGAGGCAACTAATGATCAAGTTTCTCAGCATTTACGTCACCTTCATATGGTGAAGTTGAGAGGTTGATTTCAAGGTACCCGGCTGTTACAGGTCTCCTCCTCTTTGTTATTTGGCTGCTCTTTTCTCAGCCCCTCTTTTGCTTTGGAATATTGTATAGAAACTCCTAATTTTCCCACGAGGCATTCAATAATCTTCTTCAACCTGTCAAGCTTTAGATTGAGAAATAATTGCCACATGATACATCTTCTTGGAACTTGATAAGTCTTGTTTCATCACCTTAAGGCTTTAACACTTTTTACTTGACCACAGTTCTCACTTCTCTGTTCCACTTTGTGGTCCATATCTCTGGATGCAAGGGAACCAAACAGCTTCTCCGCTTGAACCAATCCGTTCCAGTCGGGTGCATCAATATGCAAAGCCTGATCACCCCACAAGAAAGTCAAGGAACATAGCTTCTCTACCATCAATCTGATCCCTAATTTGTATAGGTATTTTATAACTAAATGGGTACCATAATTGTTATCTTTCTTATCTATTTGCTGTTCTTTCTGTGTTTGCTTAAGAAAACAATCGATATACATTCTAGAAATAAGTTGTTGAAGTGCTGAAACTGAGGTAGAGAGTTGTATTCATGAACTGAAATAAAATAAGAATTGCAACACGCAAAAAACTAGGCTCAACTGTAACTACCAATTAGCGCATATACTCAGGAGCACAATCATCAATAATGGAAATGTATTTTCCTCATGTGTTTTTCTTAAGTTCCATTCTTATTGAAACAACACACTAAGGTTTCAAAATAATACCAAAACAGTTCTATGGCTGGAAGCAACATTAAATTTCCTTTTGTGTAACTTGTTAGCATGCTCTAATATGCTTCCATTCATTGCAGAGCAGCAGAACAATACTCTAACCCCTTTAATGCTACCATCAACACTAGACACTTTTAATCTCAAAACAGCAATCATGCAACATAAGAGAATGCCTATTTCTCAACTTGTATGAGGATTAATTAAACATACATTAGCTGTTCTAAACAAGAACTATGCTTGAAAATATCTCAATATAACAATTAGATGCTTTGTTAAGTGTTTGAGTAGTAGTAGTATTTACATATAATTTAAATAAGCAGGTAACGAATCAACCATAACAAGAAAGAGATGAACACATGAATCTAGTTTGGAGAAATCCGATGTGGGTAAAATGCTTCCCCATCTCCTCTAGCCATATGAAGATTTACAAGCTTGGTGCCTTCAAAATGGCCAAATACGATACCAAAAACATCAACAACAGCCGTACACTTGCAAATGCAGTGGCATACTTGCTATACAAACATGCTAGGCTACTGCTCTCATCCAAACATACTTAGACTAACATGCTAGACTACTGCAGATTTATAAGAAAGGACGAGAAATGTGTTGAAGAGAGGACACAAACAATCTCCCATACAAAGAGGCAGAAAGAGAACCAATTAATCTCCCCTTTGTTAGTTTGGTTTTTGGTATTTTGAATGTAAATGTGATGCAGAGCAGGGAGGCAACTTCCAACAGTCACAATTTAGTCAAATTTAATCAATCTTACTGCCTTTAAAACCCTAACTTAATAGCTTCTCACAATTTCTCAAATCTGGCTAGTAGCACTTCAACCAGTGAAATCCCACCATATCTTTCAACAGAAATTTCAAAACCCCAAATCAATCACTGTTCCAGACACCCATTTTCCTCTACCTTAACATATCCAATTTAGACATACACTTGTTTTGGAACATACCTTCTTAAAAATTGCTGCTACGTTGCCCCTGAACCCCCAAATAGGTCACTTTTCCAAAGCAACATTAAGAAATCCTTCACTCAAACCTCTGAACTCTTTTCCAATGCTCTCAACAGGATACAAATGGACTGAATCCACAATTTTTAGCAGTGGGAACAATCACAAATTCATCAAATTTCAAAATCTCATATAAAACCCTATTTAGGCCTACTTCCAATGAGGGTTTATTGAAACTACACATTCCAGGCCTCTACTCTGCCAACCAACTCCTCAAACACTTCAAATATGACTTGCACAAGCTATACCAACCTTTACATGACCAATTCCACAAGCCTTTATACAAACCCTACATCCAAAGCATCACTTTTCACCAAAATCTTGAAAAATTACAACTAGGGCAGCATCTTAACTTCTACAAACTGCCTTCCCTGCTCTTGGGAATCACATCAGCTCAAATTGTGCGATTCCACCAAGCTATTACAGGATTCACTGGGTGGAATGGCTTAAAACTCCATTTTACACTATCAAACCCTTAAAATCTGAGTTTTCTGGCAGTCAACAAAAAAAGTGTGATAAAAACCCCATATCTTAATGAAAATCTATGAAATAAAAACCAAAAGGGAGTTAAATCAATCCTCCATCAATCCAAGTGCATAAATGATCTTCTACAGGTCATACAAGGCCGTACTATACATTTGGAGCAGCAGATTACTTTGTGAAAACGCAAGAAAACAGTAATTTCAATATTCCAAATTCAAATTTACAATGGCTAATCTCTCTCCCAACATTCCACAAGGCTTTTTGAAGCATTACAAATATGACCATTCAATTTTCAACTGTTTCCCACCAAACAAAACCAACTAGACTCTTCAACTTCCTCTTTTTGAATTTTTGCAACATTGCAATATGACAACTTTTCCTAGATTTTGCAACATTAGCAACATTGTCCCTAAATGACTCAAATTAAATGAAAAAATGGTCTATTATGACCTTATTAGACCAACTAAACTAAAAACACCCTAAAACCAAACTCAAGACCATCACATGACCTTATTTACATAAGTTGTTTTGGTGCCCCTACACCATACACCCGGCCAGAAAAAGATCTCAAGTCCCTTTGAGGACTGCATTGCTGTAGATCGGGCTTGATCACTTCACCTTCTTGTGCTCCAAATGCTCCTTTATCTAGTAATCCTTTCCATTGGTTT
This sequence comes from Sequoia sempervirens, assembly GCA_007258455.2. Taxonomy (NCBI): domain Eukaryota; kingdom Viridiplantae; phylum Streptophyta; class Pinopsida; order Cupressales; family Cupressaceae; genus Sequoia; species Sequoia sempervirens. The sequence continues at coordinate 2,300 of VDFB02161650.1, read as the reverse complement.
AAATACTGAAGATTTGCATTGTGCTTTGCATTTGTAGATCCTTACCGCTAGAATTGTTCCATCTTCACAAGCTGACCTGTTGTATGGCCTTTTATCTTCCTTATCATAGAATTGTTGTAGAGACTTGCTTGAACACCTGCAAATATACCACTGCCAACTTTGTTTTGAACTGCTCTTTGCTTTACTCTTGTTACACACTTGAAATCACCTACATGTTCTTTCCATTCACCTTGTTTCATATCATCCTTTCCTTTTATCTCTTTTACCAGATTCTCTGCCCCTAATGCCACTATCTTATCAAGTTCCCAAACCTTTGTATCATCAAGTTTATAAACCTCTGTCTTGACAAAAATTGATTGCCCATTGACCTCTTTTGAAACCAAAGAACAAAGCATTGTTCCTATCATGATCTCATCATGCTTCTCTAACCCATCTTGAGTCTTCACAAGTAATTCATCCTCGACCTTCTCTTCATCTGTTTTTGACACCAAATCAACTTCTTTTCCCTCATACATTGAAGCATTCTCCAAACCTATTGTCTTAGCATCTTCAAGCCTTGAAGTGGTTGCAATCTCCTCATATTTGTCTTCCTCAAGCTTTACAAACTCTTTTCCTAACATAATCACCTCAGCTACCTTGGTTTGCACTTTAACATCTTCTACTAATGGAGTTAATGTGAAAGTGTTTCCATCTTTCTCAATCTGGTAAGTATTATTTCTACCATCATAAATGGCATGTCTATCAAACTACTATGGTCTTCCTAGTAACAAATGGCAACAATCCATAGGCAACACATCACAAAGTATTTTGTCCTTATATCCACCAATATTAAATTCAACCAAAACTTGATCATTCACTAAAATAGATTGATCATCATTCAGCCAAGACACTTTGTAGGGTGTTTCATGAGGTATCTTTTCCAATTTCAATTTATCAACCATTTCATTAGACACCATGTTATCAATACTCCCTGAATCTACTACAACTTTGCATACCTATCCATTGCATTTGCAAATTGTCCTAAATAATGTTCTCCTTTGTGTTGATTCTTTCTCCTTGGATACATGGAGAAGTGTTTTTTTCACCATCAAGAGTTCCCCAACTTCTGGAGTAGCAAGCTAATTAGGAGAGTTTACACTTTCACAATCATCCTCTTGCACCAACTAAACTCTTTTATCAACACCACTTGAAGTAAAAGCTTGTTTCTTTGGACACTTCCATGCTTGATGACCAAATTGGTTGCAATTGTAACATCTGAAAATGAGTCTGAACCACTACCTCCACCAAAGCTTCCTCTAAAGCCTCTAAAACCACCTCTTTGATCAGCAACTTGGTCTTTGTTTTTTATTGCATCTTCTTGCTCTTCATAGGACTGCCTTGAACCTCTTCCTCTACTAGTGTTGTCTCTGCCTCTTCCTTGTCTTTTTTGCCTTACTTTTAGTTTCTCTTCTACCCTAGCAGCCAATTGAAAACATTCTTCAATCGTCTTAGGTGTTGTGAGACCAATTTCATCTTGAATGTTGAGCCTAAACCTATTTAGATACCTTGCAACCTTTTCTACCTCATCTTCAATATGTCATGCTCTAATACTCAATTTATGGAACTCCTCAGTATATGCCATGACATCTAACTCCTTTTGCTTTAAATTTTGTAGCTTCCTTAAGGTCTGAATTGCATAATCTACAGACAGAAATTGTGCCTTCACCTTTGCTACCATTTTATCCCATGAACTTATCTTTGCTTTACCCTTCCTTACTCTTTCCTCTTGAACATAGTTACACCATGTTAGGGCAAGGCCCTTCAACTTGGTTTTTGCAAATTTCACCTTCTTATTGTCTTTTGTTTCTTTAAATTCAAAGAAATTATCCAAAGCATCTATCCAACCCAACACTTTTTCACTGTCTATCTTTCTACCGTACATAGGCACTTCAATTTTCACCTTTGGAATATTATCCCCCTTGACAACCTTTAGCATCCTAACCATTCTCATCTCTTAAGGGTCCAAGTCCTCATCATCATGGACTCCTACTCGAGAGTTCTCTCTCACCCTCATCATCTTTGTCACTTTGGTCACCACTGACCATTCCTCTTCTTTGATTCTTCTTCAAGGTTGCAATGAAACTGCCCAGGGCTGCAATCCAAGCAAGGGCAGTTTCATGAGACTCCTTATAAAGTTTTACCTCTTTTGCATATTGTCCCTTTAGTTCTTTGACTTTTTTGGCCGTTGGATTGTTCTTTGGAGGCATCTTGCCAACTTTCAATTTTTCACTTCCTCAAACTTCAATCTTTCACCTTCAAGA
>VDFB02161649.1:0-40646 GCA_007258455.2 Sequoia sempervirens | reverse complement strand
AGGAACATAGGCCTTACCAAGCTCCTTATTAGTAGAATCAATAGAATAGGCCACCTTTCCAAAATGATTTCCAAGGTCAAAAGGGGAGTTTTAATCCCAAGCCTTTTTGGCCCTATGATCCCAATGTTGTTGGCCCCTTAAGGGAACTCATACTACAAAACAACTTGGCTCAAGAGCATGATCGGTGCTACCCATGCAACCAGCCACACAATTAGGCTACATGCATGAGTAGGATGGAGAATCAAGCTCTCATGGTGTAGAATAATTATGCTAGTTGAGAGAATTTTCCAAGAAAGAATGTGGAACAATAAGGAAACTCTGAGGTTGGTTTAGTAAATTGGCAGAGTACTAAATTTTGTGGAGTAAACCATTTTCATGGTCAAAACTAGCAAGGTTCGCCCATTGCAACAAATACAAGGTCATAAAAGAGAGGAGTTGAAGTAGAGTAGCAAACTATAAATTCACAACAACAAGCTGCAATAGACAAAATTCATGCCGTTCCACCTCAAACTATCCTTGCAACACCATCGAAAGTGCAAATTTTGTAAAGAGTAAAACAAAAGATAAATGACATTGTTGCTTCTTTAGGACAACAAAAGGTAAGTCCCATGTCCTTTAATGTGGTTTAGCACTTAAAGAAAGCTACAATCAACATGTCTATTATTGATGTATTATATATCCTAGGCCAAAAATTTTTATTACAAGATGCATTAGTTGAACTTTCATCTTCAAATGTTGCCAATGTAGAAAAGAATAGAGTTGTACTTGCAAAAAAATCAGAGGTCAGAGGTGGACAGAAAAATCAAGAAGTGAATCCCCCACCATTCTATTTAAGCCTTATTATCGAGGATAAGCTTTTCCACAACTGTAGGATAGAATTGAGTGATAGTAGCTCAGTTATGCCTAAAAGTTTAGCAGGCAAGCTAGGTTTGGTTTATGAACCCATGTCAAAAGGAGTGGTGGAATTAGATGGCTCTAATGTTCAAACAATAGGAATCATTAAAAACTTGGCTCTCACATCACATGCTTGTCCTAGCTTTGTTGTTACCCAAGATGCCCATGTGATTGAATTACCCCCTCATTCCACACTTTTCCTCTCAAGAGACTTTACTGCTAAATTGGGTGGATTCTTATCAGCTAATTGGTCTCACTTATTCTTTAGAACCAGGTACGATAACAAAGTGACCATTGAGTCTGAATCGTTAGCCAAAGTTCATATTGATTCGTACACCACCAGCTCTATAAATGCCAACATGTTTGCCACTCATGGGTTAGAGAGTCAATCCATAACCTTAGACCCTAGTTCATCCAATGAAGAAGAAAACTTGGATGAGTGGGCTATTGAAAATCATGATCTTGACCCTTTCATCCATATAGAAGAAGTTGGGTTAGGAATCTATGTAATTCATGAACCCAATACACCAATTCCTAATCTGATCAAAGACCAAGAATAGTCCAAACAACAAGAAAACTAGCTTTGTTAGATGCATTTCAATGGTTCAAGATGTAGAATGAGGGCAGGTGGAGGAGTAACCCTGGTATCACCCAATGGGGACAAATATTATTCAACTTTGAGGTTTGATTTCAGCTGTACAAACAACATGGCTAAATATGAGGCCCTCATTCATGGCCTTGAATGGGCTTGGAAGAGAGGTATCAAGTGTTTACAAGTTTATGGTGACTCTAAATTACTTGTGAATCAAGTTAGGAACTTGAATGCTGTGAAAAATTATGTACTCAAGAAATACAAGCATCGAGTGTGGGACCTAATAGAGGATTTTGATGCATTTAATTTTCTTTCTATCCCTAGAATTCAAAACAAACATGCAAATAGGATTTTTGCCTTAGGTGCTCAATTTGATATAACGAATGAGATACATAATGTAGAAACACAACAGTATGTTAAAATTTTTGTTATATCTTTAGTGCTAGATAATAATGTGAGTTGGAAAGTATTTGATATTGATGAATAGATTGTAAGCTTCTTGATAGCAAAAACTAAATTTGCAGATGAAACTAGTTGAAGTGGCAACAATAGTATGGAAGCCAGATTGTACAACTGAAATCAAATAAGTTGCCGAAGAGGTTAGTGACATTAGAGTTAGTTTTCAACTCTGATGACCAAGTAAGAAAAGACAAGTGCAACATGACTGTCAAATAGGAGCATTATGAAGCCATGGAAATATTCAAAGGTAAATTTCTCAAGTTGGGCAAGGTATGTACTAAGGAAGATCAACAAGCTATTGTTTTGTAATGTCAAGAATTTAATGGTATATTTTCTTGGGAATACAAGGATTTAAAAGGTTTTGATCTTGAACTAGCTTAGTATACTATCAAGTTAGAACCTAATGAAAAACCCCTAAGACAAAAACAAAGGCCCCTAAATCCTAAGCTTGAACATTTAATGAAGGTTGAGTTAAATAAGTTGATTGAGAGCAATACAAATTTCCCTATTAAGCACACTTCTTGGGTCTCCAACTTGGTTCTAGTTAGAAAGAAAATTGTTGAAATTAGATTTTGTGTCGACTTTAGGGATTTGAACAAGGCTTCTCTTAAAGATCACTATCCATTCCCTTTGATGGATAAAATTTTGCTAGTGTCTGGTTCTGATAGGTTCTCTTTGCTTGATGGGTACTCTGGTTATAATCAATTTTTTGTTAGGGAAGAGGATCAATATAAAATAGCATTCACAACTAAGTGGGGCACTATGGTTTACAGGAATATTCCATTCGGCTTATCTAATGTAGGGGTGGCATTCCAAATGGTAATAGACATGGATTTTCACGACCTTATGAATAAGATTGTTCTTGTTTATTTAGATGATATCATGGTATTTTGAAAAATGCTAATGAACACCTTGAACATTTGAGACAGATCTTTCAAAAATGTAGAGATTTTAGAGTTTCTCTCAATCCAAAGAAATGTATATTTTTTATCCATGAAGGTAAGCTTCTAGGACACATTGTCTCTAAACATAGAATTTTTATTGACCCAAAGCGAGTTTCAACCTTAATGCCCAAAATTTCACACGAAAATATAATTAAGGACAAAACACAAATTTCAAATTTCGTTCACTTATGCTTGCAAAACTCTCAAGGTTTACTACCAACGCAAGAAATATAAGAAGGAAAACAACTTTTGACTAGACATAAACTATAATTCTTTTAGATAGGTAACTAAAGTGCCTAGACCATCTTGGTCGAGGCTCGAACGGAGACAGGAGTTCACATCACCCAGACAGACTTGATTAGTTATGTTAACTCATCGATAGACATAGACTTTGTTCAAGTCCCAAGTTATCCAAATAAAATATATAACAATAGTAACTTCAAACTTCATAACAAGAGAAAAAGCCTAGGGGCTAGACCTAATTCCTCAGGGGCTCGTCTTTGACGACCTTTCCTACGTATATATTTCGCAGAGGAACCGTAGTTCGACCATTGGACTTTAATCATCATGGTTGGATAGGAAAGGATTTGAACCACTATGTTAAAAAGATGTCCTAACATCAATCCCGTTCATAACATCAACTCACACAACAATGATCGTATTAACAACGCAAAGGAAGACTCTTAAACAAATAGGCCTTGATTATAAATATTGGGCTAATGCCAATGGACGACTTCCTAGTTAACCATAACTTAAGTAATATTTAATAAATAATACATTGGGGTTAGTTTTAAATACATACAAATCAGAATATTTCCCTCTAGTGGGAGTTACCATTGACACATAAGACCCTATTACATTCATGGAACATATTATCTATTTGGTTTTCATATCTATCAATAACTATTTAATAATACTTATCACATCAATAGAGAATTTGTAGATATAGTATAAATGCTAATGAGAAAACTATTTTGATAACTAGAGAATTATAACAACGCGTTGATTTAATTTTATTCAAGATAACTTTAATATTGTTAGCTAAGGCAAAATGGAATAAAATCAAGACAATGAACTATGGAAAGTTGACATGCTGCTAAATATATGTTATTGCTCTTCCACTACCAATGTATTGTCAAAGGTTAAAATACTAATCTAATGCCATAAAATATCTCAAATTTCATATTCAAATTATTTTATCTTCGTCCTCCCCTATGAATCCCAAAGATATAAATATTAAAAGTAAATATAATTAATGCTTTACTAATTATTTTTCTTAAAATATAATTACATAGATATTTAATATTATATAAAAGAAAAATATTCATTCATTCTACTTTACTCATATAATTACTAAATAACATCAATAAAAGAAACTATCCTTTACATAATATTTTATCCAATAAATATTCTGTAAAAAAGGAAAAAAGAAAAATCATCTAAAAATAGGTGAGATATTATCTAACCCTCTTTTTCCTTATTTAAAGTTAAAGAAGTACTTTTCTTTTTAGAAAGATTTAGGGGCATGTAATTTTATTCCCAAGTCTTTAGGCTTTAAAAGAAAAGCTTTCCCTTTTTTTAAATAAAAGCTAAAAGAAAGAATCACGGGAAAAATAAAGCTTAAGAAAAATATAATTTCATCATGATGTAAAAGCACGGGTTTTCCCATTGATTAGAAAATAAAATCCTTTCAATTGATTTCTTACTGTCAAGCGATAAATCTCAAGCATGATAAGCACATACCAACTCAGAGATTCTGGAAATTGCTCTCTAGTCGTGCTCAACATATGGTAGAGGGTTTTGCAACGAGAAATTTACATGTATTGAGGAGAACAATTGTGCCATGACAGGAAAAGTTCAAGAGAGCGCAGATTTGGGTTGAAGGTTTGAGATTTCACTGGAGAACCATGCAATTGTTAATGTAAGAAATCACATTATAGCATCTACTTCGAATGGATAGTTTAATGGTAACATGCAAACAAAGATTTGTAGGAATCAGGAGGAAAATGTGCATAAGTAGGCGTGGTTTGGATTGAGAATTCTCTGCCACTACAATTAATGAGAAATATAGAAAGCTTTGATTCAAAATATCGCCTACAGTAAGGAAATAATTAGACTATAAGTGATGTTCGAGCATAAAAGAAACACATTTTCCTTCCTTTGAGACACCATCAAAAGGAATAAAATTTATCACTGGTTTTCATATTGCCTCCTTCTGGGGTTTACAAATCTTATTTTATAGGATATTGTGGGGTTAATATTATTGTTTGTTGGATCTGAATTGACATTTCACGCACCACCTACAACACATTTCCCTATCACCGGCCTTAAGGACTAATTATAACCCAATGCTGGTCTGAGGGAGAGCTTATTGCCATTTTTGTAAGACATTTCTGGATCTGTGTATAGGATCTGATTGCCTCTTCTTCTTTTTTCTGTATAAACAATATCCATCTACTGCTACTGTTTTCTGATTTATCTCGGTGTTGATAGACCTTTTAACAGTAAGGGTTTATCACTGTGCTGTGATTAAGTATGCAACGTTTTCTAATATAGGACCTTGAATTCATCTTCAATAACACATTTTTTTGTTTTGTTTTGTTTCAGTATTAATCTAAAAAGGATAATTTGTTTATGGTTAGATCCCTTTCCAGTTTAGCGTTTGAATTCTTAATCTAGTCGTCTTCTTTTTTTTCTTGTGTATTTTACAGCTATAAATCAAAAATACAAAACAAATACAAATATTTGAAATCACAAAAAGGAATAGAATCATTTTCTGGGTATCCCTTAATGAACACCACCAAGATTAAAACAGTAGGAGTAATGCTTTCACTTACACAAACAAAAATTGCTTTGGGGTGGCATAAGGCTCAGCGTAATATGATCTACTTACAAACAGATTCAAAGTAGCAATTAAATAAATAGAATCATTGAAGCTAACACATTTGTATGGATCTAAACGTACAGTCCAATGTCACAAATGAACATAATATGCATTTATTTTAATATAGGATGGTCGTGAGATCCTACTTGACAGCGCTACACTTGGCAAGGGAATGAGAGATCAAATAGATGAGATAAGTTCCCACAATAGCTTCATCGAAACAGCCTTTTTATAACAGTTCCAGATATTCCATTAGCAACCCTCCATTAAGAATAGACCTTTGAGTCTATCTATTCTCTATGCGTTTCAGCATTATCTTCATTCTCGTTGTCCCATAGAACTCATTAGTTCCTCCTGCTCAGAGAGCATTTGATAAACTTAAATACCCTTACCATGATCCCCTTTACCCAGTCACTAAGACCATCTCGGTTATAATACTCCTGCAAGAATTCTGAATTCTGCATTCAGATAACAGGTTCCCTCCTTGAAATGATACATTTCACTCAACTCTCCTCCCTAAAAATTTGTCAACCTACTTTTAATTGATTGTAAAACTCCCCATCATAACATCGCACCTCCCCTCTTCAATGCAAGTTTCAAACTTCATGTATAAGCCATCATTCCCCAACTTCAATAAAACTACTGCATTTAAAACAAGTGGCTATCACTGGCAGATTCTAGGCCGCCTCCTTCCTCACGTTATCACCCTTATGCGAGCTACCCCCACATGCCACTAAAGAAAATGTCAGAAGAAATGACAAGGTGTGCAGATTGTTTAACCATTTCTATCAAATCTGTGACAGGGATTGATAGTTCTTCCGTGAAATGCATTAATGGAGAAACCTACACCACCACCCTTATTTAATGTATCTAGTGACCGGTTACCTTACAGCCATGCCTATGTGTAGAGTTATTTGTTGCCAGGCATTAGGATGCAACCCAATCCTGTTTTCCACTCAATGTCTTGTCAATGCTTCAATAATTCTTAAGATTTAAACGCAGACCCCTTCACAAAATAGCACTCAAGTAAGTTTATCTTTCAGTCATGAATTTGTAATTGAATATTTCAAGAACACCTCCTTTGTACTTGAGTGTAAGTACGCCTATTCAATAAACACCTGTCTCTTGCTAAATGGATTCCCACTTATGTGGTCTAATATAATATTTAGGGTTCTCAAAGAGCGTAAACATAAATTAATTTCTGCATATACTCTTTTCAAAGCTCAATGAGCACTGATTTGAATACATTATTTTAGGACATAATAATCTCCCTACGAAGAAATGATTGATAAGGTTCAACATGGTCCATGTTATGGGGTATTGAACAATTTATTTTTATCAATGCTTATTATAAGCATAAACCACACTATTGACATTCAACTAGGCTAAAAAAAAAGAAAAATAGAGACCATACAATACAATATTCACGTAAACATAAACCTTATGATGTATAAAAAAAAAACAACATGAAATAAAATAAAATTCTTAAACAACACATTTTTCATACAAATTTCAGACTGAAAAAAAGTTTAATATAACATTATTAATGCAATTAAATTTAAGGCTTCATAGTTCTATCTGACACCCTAATGTTGGGCCTTACATAATGACTCTAAAACTCTTCATCTTTCTTTATTTACTAGATATCTTAATCTTACTATGTTAAGAAGTATTATAGGAATATAATTTGTGGCTTACCTGTGATCACTTCTTACTAAAACCTCTTAGGCTCCACTAGTGACTATAGTCATAATACATGATATGAGGAGCCTCCAATGCATACTATGGGAGACATTCAAGACCTACATGAGCCAAATTCTCAAAAGGATAAGCCACTACAAGTGGGCCTTAGTGACACAGTCATAGTATTCACATGAGAATTTATCTAATCTACTATTAGAATCAAGTGACTACAAGTATAGTAGCACTCAAACACAACTGGATCTTGCATCATCCCATTTGATGCACTATTAATCCACATAGCCGAGTAACATAGGTTCAAATTAAAAGGGGTTGTAACCCTAATATAAAGGGGGAGGCCTTACACAACCATTCTAGAATTACCTTTCTTTGGCACATGAAAAGGGTTTGAAAAGTTTCCTTGGTAGAATTAATTTCATGAGAAGGTTTATACCAAATATTGTAGCTTTATTATACCTCTCACAACAATGCTAAAAAAGAATGTACCTTTCAATTAGACTAAGGAGGGTAAAAGAGCTTCGAGCAAATAAGAGAAGCCCTTTCCCTTCCAACCCTCATTAATCCAAATTATAATAAATTTTTATCTTATATTCTTTTGGGGCCTTGATATTTTTTTCAATGTTATGCCAACAAAATGATGAAGGCTTGGAGTAGCCTATGGCCTTTTTAAATCAAGTACTACATGACTATGAGGTAAAATACTCTTTTGTGGAAAAAAATGTGTTTGCAATGGTTAGAAACCTTGAAAATTTTGGGCACATGCTATTGAATATCAAAATTCATTTGTTGGTTGCTCACCCTACTATGAAATATTTCTTCCTTAATAAATATATGAATGATAAGAGGGCCAGTTGGATAACAAGAGTAATGGAATTTTATGTTAACATTAAGGTTACTAAACTTGTTAGAGGAAATTGTTTTTGTGAACAACTTTCTGAAAGAAAAAAAAAATCCTAGAAGATGATGGGAACATTGCCACATTATTGAGCAACAAAGAGAAAAATTTTGTCTTAGCTCCTGGTACAAGTTGGGTACAACAAATGGTTAACTATTTGTAGACTAGTGAATGCCCTAAAGGCTTGGACAAGGTATTTTAGATTGCAGGATATTCCTTATGCTATTGTTGATTGTGTTTTATTTAGGAGAGACTTCCAAGGTGTGTTATTGAGATGCATTGAGCCTAACCAAACATATAAGCTGCTAAAGGAATTCCACAACGGGCCTTGAGGAGGCCACTTTGCAACAAGAACAACAACCCTAAAAATAATGAGGTTTGGTTATTATTGGTCAGAAATATTCAAAGATGCATAGTTTCCTTGAGTGAGGAAATGTGAAAAATGTGCATTGTTTGTAGGTAAGCACAAACTTGTAGCTCTTCATTCAAATCCTATTCAAGTTGAACAACCCTTTGCTAAATGGGGGCTTGATTTTATTGAGACAATTAATCCAACATCAAGTGTTGGTCACAAGTGGATCTTAACCACCACAGACTATTTTACTAAGTGGACCAAGGTTGTTGGTTTGAAAGAAGCAAATGAAGCTTCTATTCTAAATTTTTAGTAAGATTTAGTGTCTAGATTAGGTGTTCCAAATTCCATTATTTCTAATAATTCTTTAGCATTTATTGGTTTAACTATTTCTGACTAGTCTATGAGAAATAATTTCTTTTTGATTAATTCATCTAATTACTACCCATAGGGTAATGGACAAGCATAATCTACCAATAAGAACCTGATCAAGATCATCAAGAAGGCCATTGAAGATAATCAGAGAACATGGCATGAAAAGTTGAAATTATCCCTTTAGGCTAATAGAATAACCTCCAAGAGGGCTATTGGTTGCTCTTTGTATGTACTTATGGCAAGGAAGCCAAATTACCAATTTCCATTGAGCTACCAACTTTGAATTTTATCAAATAGCTTGAGCTACTAGAAGAACATCCCATGGAAGTTAGAATTGCATAGGTAATGGAAGTAGAGGAAACCATAAAGGAAGCATGGAAGAAGATTGAAATTATTCAAGCTCAAATGAAGAGATCCTTTGACAAAATAGAAAAATTAAAAAAATTTATTGTTGGAGACTTTGTGCTCAAATGGGATGAACACAAGAGTAAACCTAGGAGGCACTCCAAATTTGATGAAATTTTGGATGTCCCATATGTTATAATAGAATGCAAATAGCACAATTCATTTCAGCTCTCAAAGTTAAGTGGGGAGGTACTTCTCATCCTAATCAATGGTATCCACTTAAAATATTGTTTCTGAGGTTTAAATTTCTACCCCTGTACTATAGTAGAGTAGTTGTTGATAATAAGTTCTTGAAGAACTTTTATTTTCAATTGTTTCTTTTCCATAAGTTCTTCTGCACATTTTTTTTCTGGCCACCAGAGCTTGTAGGCTTGTTTTAGTTTCTTTTGGTTTTGGTTTCTGCTACTTGGAGTGTTGCAAGTTTCAATTTTCAGATTTCTTAAGTTTTGGAGGGGAAGAGTTAACTCCATGCCCAATGGATCTATGTAAGGAAACTCACCTAATGCTTAGTAGGCAAGCATCTAGTAAAGATAGCTAAGAGTGTTATCAATTTTTCACCATAGCTCAAATTGACAGAGCTAGATAATTCAGGTTCATTTTAAGGTGAAATTTTTATATTAACTTATGCAGTTACTTAAAACTTTGCATGCATGTGAGTATTCAATATTTTTTCAAAAGTGTGCAATGTGTTTCAATTTTCCATTCATGATTTACAACATAAAATTTTGCATGAGATGTAAATGAAGTGCTTTCATTCTATATTCAGTTATTCATTCCATAATGTTCCATACATTTTTTGCAAAAAGAAAAGTACATAATTGAACAAGAATTGCACAAAATGTTGTTTTATATTCATTGGGATGAAAAGAAGAATCAAGTGTCCCACACAAGCCGTGGGAGCAGCTGAGTCAACAAAACACAAGGAGTGCACTACACTACTGAAGATAAAGAAGGAAAAGAGCACATAAGAGAGAACATAGACATCATTGCCTAGAATGTCTTCAAGTTTCCTTCAATGTTGTTTTTCCCTCTTTTCTCTTATTCTCCAAGTGAACCTACAAATGATTGAAAAAGCTTTGTTAGAGCTCGGGTTATGAATCCTCCTATATGATCCATCAATAGTAATGTAGAACATTTCTTGTGGTACATTGAATAAGTTGAGCAAAGATAAGAAGTGTGCAAGAGAATATAAAGGAGGAAACATCACAAAAAAATTTAACTTATTGTTTTTAATCTAACATTGTTTATTTCTTGTGCAGGTATAGGAAAAGCCATTTTTCTAATCTTTTTTGAATACTTAATGGCATGTGGTGTAAAACGGGATCCCACAAGGGTTGAGCTCGACATGATCCCCCTTAACATTCAAGAAGGGGGTTGAGAAACAAAACAAATTCATAATTCCCCAAAAGAGATATGCATATGAAGGAGTACATCACAAGTGTCATAACAACTCAAGCAATTGATCATTTAGGACAATCAAGTTTAAGAATGCAAGAGTTGAAGATCATAAATGATCAATTTCTCACATAGACCATCACAAAGAGTATATCATCATGAAATATGATAGTGAACAGGAATACATAATGTCAATAAAATGTGGCCACTGAAGCAAATGGAGAAGCTCCAAAACACAATGATTAGGTGTTTTTATAACCAAAATATTCTATGCAAAGATTAGAACTCACATCAACTGTAGCTGCCCATGAGAAATAAAAATGTATGAAGAGTACAGAGGGGAAATTTCTCTCCATCAAGAAATGGAATTACAAGTCATTGCAAGTGAAGCATGAAATCCAAAGGATGAAGGAAAAAGAACCATTGTTGACAATGGGCACAATACACTAAGTGTTTGAGTTGAATGTAACTTGAAACAACATCACTAATGTAAACAGATTACAAAAACTCAAGCCTTGTTTCAGTATAAATGGTGCTATAGATATAAGAGAGGATCTCATTGCATTGTTCCATGAAAATCTGGTAAAAGTGGAACTTGAAGTGCATTTTTCTAAATATTCAAGTGCTTAAAATGGGTGACAATGAACAAAAAGTGCCATACAGATGCATCATGATGGTTGAATGTAATATTGCAAAGGGTAAATAAACAAAATAAAGGCATCACAATGAAATACATTTGGGTGTAAGTAGAGCATTTTCTATGTGTACTTCATAAAGCAAGTAAGTGCAAATACCATGGAAGCCATGTTAAACGATGAATGTGAAAATGCATGAAAAGTGTAAAGAAGACATTTTTCTATCAAGCCATTAAATGAAAAATGGAGCTAAAAAGGATGAAAGAGAAAAGAAAGACATTGTTTCATCTATGGAATAGCATCATTCTAGTTTTTTTCATAAAGGAGAAGCCACATTACATTATTTTATGCTCACAAAGTGATGTGGTAGTGTTAAAGAAGCTATGTATGATCATACAAAATTCTTAATGATGCCAAATTGACAAAATGGAGGACAAAGAATAGGTAGCCTATGTATGCATTTGATACACATTAGAAATACATGATGAGAGAGAACCAATGCCATAATGGGGGGTTTGTAGCTAAATGTTTGTTGTCTCTATATGGTGAAGAGAAATAGTGCCTCATGCATGTTTCAGAATGTAGGTGGATTATAATAAACAATATTGAAATTGTTATTGTCTATAGATGTATCATGTTGTTCGAAACCAAGCAATGAAGGTAATGAATATGAATGGAATGAAACAATGACATTAAATTCACCATGACTCATACAATGCATTTGTGTGTGATTAGAAAGAAAATAATTCACTTTGCATAGAATGGAAGTGAATACAGTGGTACCCATTTTGAGTTTTGATAGAAATAAGAGGAAACCAACATGGGTTTATGTTGTGAGATTTAAAATGCAGAAGTAATGGAGTATCTTGAGTTTGTACAAGAGTTCAAAGATACCCAGTTGTGCTCTCATGGCTGTAGCTTGAAGGATCATTTCCTTTCACAAATGATGATACCCACTTGGGGTTTTTGCTTTTAAAACAAATATATAGAAGGAAATAATAATGGTTCAAGCTTATACTAGTAATGAAGCTCTCATAAAATAGAGATAACATAGTCAATGGTGTCGACCATGAAGGGTTTTACAAACCCATAAAATGGTAAAAAAATACAAGAAATTCCTTCATTCAATAATAATATCAATTTCTTATCATGGGTCGAGCCCAAGAAACCAAGTATCTTTTACAAAAATACGAAAATGCACAATTAAGGCCATGGCCTATGCAAGGCCAAACTTAGAAATTGACTCATTTCTCCTATAGATTATTAACTTATTTTTTGTGAAATGAGCTCAAATCAAGCCTATTTAAGAGGGAAATGCATAATGTAGAAAGGAAATGAAGCTTACCCTATGTTTTTCATGGAGAGACACTCTCAAATCCACGCACAGATGTGTCCCCAATACTCATAATTGATCTCTCATGGAAACCAATGTAAGCAAGGCATCAATAGAGCACAACAAAGAAATAAAAATGCATTAAAAAATAGTCAAGGCTGCATCCATGAAGGCTGAGAATACTTCAAAAATGGAGGCCAACATTCAAATTTTGTTTCAGAATAACTTACCCAGTGGTCTTCTATGGAGACTCGGCAAGGATAGGTAGAAGAAGATGAAGTTAGAGCTCTCAAACCCTTGCTTCCATGGCAGAAATGTGTAGATCCTTCCTTCTCCAAAGTCATCCAAGTGAAATGATGCTAAGAATTAGGGATTCAATTTGGTTTTGTTTCTATGGTTTTCCTTGTGCCCTAATTCAACTTCGGGCTTTTTGTCACTTTTAATTAAAAATCAGATTCCTTAAGACTAAATGCCCTTCCTTGTGAATGGTTTATGCCTAGACTGAGTTCATGCCTTGTCTTTTTCTTTGATTTTTAAAGAAAATCATTGGTTCCTTGGCCTTTTCATTTTTAGGTGAGCCTTTCTATACCTTGGGAAATATTTCATTCCTTGCATAAAATTAAATCAATGACCTTGCCTTGAAAATTTTGATTTTTGAAAAGCATTAAATTTTACTCAAAATTGCAAAAAAAAAAAAAATTGAACTCAAACTACAAAAGCAGATGTAATAGGAAGGGTTTCTATTTTGTTTTTTGAAACTGCAAGTGTTTTAAAACAACATTAAGGTAATGTTTCTATAAATTACCTTAATGTTTGTTATTGTTTAAATGCAATTGATGTAATTGAGTCCTCACTGAAACTTTCTATTTTTATTTGAGTTCACTTGGGTGAATTTGGAAAAGAGGAGGCAAAATGAACTTTCCATTTTCAGTTTCCAGCTATTTGTACCTGATTTTGTGGACTTTTTGGATTGATCCTTTAGAGGTGGGAAGTTTATATCTTTTTGATGTTGTTTGGTGTAGTTTATGACACTATTTTTTAGGCTTTTCCATTGAGCTCAAAAATGGGTAAAAGTTGCTATTCAAAGATGCAGTGAAGTTGATGTTTGGCTATTTTCACTATGGTGACACCGGGAGGCTATAAGTTAGAGATTTTTTTTATTTTTCTTAGTTTGGACTAATGGTTTCTTGCTCTCCTATTCACTCAGAGAGTTTTGTAAACTTTTTTTGGTACTCAAATTCTAAATTTGTCACTCCTTCAATTCAATAAAATAGTAGGATTTCCTTTCTCATCTTCTTGTTTCAAATTCACAGTCACAATCTAATGTTAACTGTGATTCAAATGCATAATCCTCTTTATGTCTAGTAATTGTAAGTTTTTAGGCAAGAGTTTAATGTGATTCAAGTTGCATTCTATCTTTTGTATGATTAAACTCTATGTAAATCACTATTAGATTATATGCTTCTAGGGTGGGATTGTGAGAACCAAAGTTTTAGAGGTATTTTTGTGAGCATAAAATTGTCAGAATATTCATAATGTTGGTGAATCACCTTAGGTTTAGGATCTTTTTTTCTAGTTTTTTCCTTCCACCCCTTTTCCCCAAAGGTCTATTAGATTAGGTGGTTTACTCGGAGAATAAACCCACTCTAGATATTCACTCTCACCTATAGATTTACCCAAAAATTTGAGAGCGTTTCCATGTTGCAACATGATAGGAAAGTCTAACTTGGCTAAAGGTGCAATTTTGATTGCCAACAATTACAATCAGACAAACCTTCAACAAGGTTTTTTATTTGTCAAGGTCCTTAGACCCTTTTCTTTAATGTGGGAAAATCTCTGGTGTCATAACATTGTTTTCTTTGTAGGTAACTTTCTTATAGAAGAGAGAGCACCCTTGGGTACCCAAAATCCATGACCATCTACTGAAGGTGAAACTCTCACTTCTTCCACATACTTTCTTTTCACAGAAGTACTATTGCACTCAATAGTGCATGCATCAATCTTATACAATATGCCATATCTAACACCTCTAGCAATCACCATAACACCTCTAACCATCTTGCATCCTACATTATAAAATACTACTTGCATACCCACATCTATTAGTTTTCTCATAGATAACAATTTTTGTGCTAATCCAAGGATATGCAACACACCATTAATATTTCTTATTCTACCATCAGGAAATCTGATTTTAACTTTACCATGGCCAACAATATCTAAAGGAGAATCATCATCTAAGTACAACTTACCTCCATCAAATTCTTCATATATCGAAAACCAATCTCTATATAAAGGTCATATGGAAAGATGCACCTAATTCAATTAACCATGCATCATTACCTACACACATTGCCAAAGTTGCAATCAATGTGTTGCCATCTTCCTTCTTAGACTCAGAATCAGAATCAAATTTCTTCTTCTTTTCTTCTTTGCATTCCTTACAAACATTTCCAGGCTTACCGTAGCTATAGTAAATAACTTTAGACTTTCCAGGAGATTTAGATCTCCCCCTAGACTTGGATTTTTCATGCTTCTCATTATTATTTCCTTTTTCCTTAGGTCTTCCAAGAACATTTAGGGCCTCCTTATAAGTGATGGATACCTTCCTACTCATTTCTTCAAAAGGAAAAGAACCCACCACATCTTCAATCTTCAAAATAACAAAAGTACTCCCAATAGCCATAACAAGAGAATCCCATAAATTGGGAAAATAATATATCAAGATCTAACATTTCTCCTACTCATCCATTTTGACACCAATGTATTCCAATTGAGCCACCAACATATTAAATGATTTTAGGTGGTCTGTGACTCATCCAACCTCTTCCATTCTCAAGGGATACAACTTATTCCTCAAGAAAATCTTATTCACTAAAGATTTGACTTGACACATTTCACCAAGCTTCTTCCATAGTTTATGTGCAAAGGTTTCCTCATGGACATTAATTAAAATAGAGTGCCAAACATAATCTAATTAAACCCTTGGCTTTACGTTCCATAACATCATATTGAGTAGCGTGGTGAGGATCTACAAGACTTGAAACATTCTCATCAACAACATCCCACAGATCTTGATCTACGAATAAATCATCCATCTTCAACTTCCACATTTCAAAATTATTTCTAGAAAATTTATCCACCTCTATTCTCCCTAATAAACTTTCCATTTGAAAATTCTTGCAGCAAGATCATAAAGTATCTTCTACACAAGGTCCCACTCAAATATGGATTAGTTCAAAAAAACCCAACAACCCACAACAAAAACCAAAGATGATCAAGCTCTAATTCCACTTCTAAGGAAACTAAGGTAGCATAAAAAATTCCTACACTAATATTGAGAGGAGAATAATGCAAAGCTTTTACAAATATTTAATAGTTGTAGAAAATTAAACAGAAATAAATATAAATATCATGCATACCATGACACAATGATTTACGTGGGGAAAACCCTTTCGAGAAAAAAAACCCACACTCCAAAAGATACCCAATATATTATTTAGTAAATATTAAAGATTACAATGTACTTGTAGAGAAAGCTTCTCATCGGAGTATCACCACTCAGAGATCAAACAACACAACTGATATCAGACTCTCAGAATAGATCACCATCTCTCTCTACTACAGTCGTAATGCAATGCCCTCATAAAATAGGATTACATTCTAGGGCAAGGAAGACCAACAAAATATCCACCATTAGATCCAAAAACTAATAATTAACGTTCTATATTTATAATGGATCATTTATCTAATCTATGTCGGTCATTTTAGAAATTTCTTGAAAAATTTAATTGAAAATTATTTACACGCATCCCACTCCCCCCCCTATTCCATTGTATACACCTATTGGTGTAACTAGGGTATATATATATATATACATCCTATCAACAATAAATCATTATATAATTGCAACGTTGAGACACATTTTCCCAACATGTTCAACTCCAAGATCTACCTTGGAAATCAAGCCAAAAGAAGGAACCAATCTATGATAGCAATTGTTGAACACCCAAAATGCTAAGAGTGTCGGGAAAATCAGTATTATATGAAACCACTTAAACATTTAAACATTCATTCCACACATCATATTCAAATTATAGTAAAGAAATAAACTATAAAAGAAATCATCAAAGCACATAACACATGAACACCAAATTTTTACTTGGAAAACCTTGAAAGGGAAAAGCCACGATGAGGATTAGCTCACAATATATTATAACCTATTATAAGTTATTACAAAAATGCCCACTGTCGCATGGAATCACTATCTAGAGGACTCCCTTTCGAGAGAATTAGAAAGATAGAAGAAATGGCTCACTAACATGAGAAATGATTTGGTTCACTTCCAATATTTGAACTAAAAATAAATCACCTACAATATGTAGGAGTTACAGTTCTACTAAAGCTCAATATATTGAATCAACACACTTCATACTACTCTACTCAAACACTCTATTCTACTTTTCATTTTCATTACATTCAAACTCTAATTGTTAGAAATTCACACACATAACTTAATCATCACTCTCCAACACCAAATTGATATTATTTCTATCAATTACATTTGCAAACACCTACAACATCAATTAGGCTAGCCTAATTAGATGTACCATGTAAAACATAACTTGTTAGCTCAAAATATTCTTCACATAAAAATAGGTTGAAGGGGACCTATCATAAGTCCCATAATCTGATTATCACTCCCTTTAACTCTGCACAACCCCATAATTATTAGGACAATAGCCTTCGTGAAGAAACACCAAAATTTAGCAACTACTCATCCAGAAACTAACACTTGGACCTCCAAAAATATCACTACTTGAATCATAGATGTAACTAACACCTACAAAAACTCCCATAAATTTTCATAACCAAATATTATTCCATGATGGAGTGCAGACCATTACAAACATATACTTTATAATAACAAACATTGTCATTGGAAAACTGGACACATTGTCATCTATAACTCTTGTAGCAGAGGACATAAATAAAAGAAAATATGGATTTAAGGTCCTCAAACATGTTGGCACTCTCGAATTTTGAAAATTCTAGATGCCCATTTCAAAAAATTTCCTTTGCACTTTCAGAAGTGCACCTGATGAACCTACCTAAATGACCTACTTTGAAGGGTCATAATTTCAAGCCCATAGATTTCTAAGAAAAATCCCTTTGTAGACACACTCATGTGTCATATGTGAATGTGTATGCCAATTTTCAGCCTCCTACGATAAGTTTTGTCAGGCTTTTGTAAAGTGAAGCTAGAGGGTTTTGTCACTTTTCAGCAGTTTGCAAACTCTCAGTTTTGCAAAGTTGCCTCCTGTTTGAGCTTGCATTTTGCAACCAGATGATCATCATGCTAAAACGAATGTTTTTTTGCATTATCTATACCAAAATAAGCTCACCTATTAGTTTTTAGAGCTTCATGAGTTGATTTTCTATTTTTAGTAAGTCAACCAAATGCAATTTCTTTAGTTTTGCATCTGCACTCCTGACAGTATTTCAACGCGGTCAACTTTGACACCTCATATCCTTGGATCAGTGATGATTGAAGCTAAACCCTCTTGCACACATGTTCAATGTGCCTAAATTTCCTTGCGTGTCTAGTGGCAGCTCACCAGGGGTTGATTTGATATTTTTCCAAAATGGTGATTTGGAGAGTTTTAATTGGTTTTCAGCATGCATAGTTGGAGAAAGTTTGAGTAAGCAACTTTGACAATGCCTATCTTTCACCTCAGGATACCTTTCTTTGAACCGTTTGTTGCATTCAAATCTCTAGACCCCTATCTACAAGCCTACAAGTTTTCACAACTCTAGGAAATCATTTGACTACTTTTCCAAGGAAATTCCAAAGCCAACTTGGCCATTTTCATCATTTTCCAAATGTGCCTGAAAGTAAGTTTAATTGAAAACCCAGTTTATTGTTTCGCTCCAAAAGCACTTAGAGGCTATGTTTGATCAATTTAAGGGTAAAGTTGTTTGAAAACAATTTTTTTTTTTAGCCTGGCCACTAGGGGCCCGACACGCTCTACCTAGTTGTGAAGTTGCAAATGTTGCATTGCAGTCTTTTGAAAAACACTGTGATTATAAAAATCTTGAATTGGAAGACATGGCTCCATCATTGAGCTCTTATATGTCAAGATCACAAATGCCTCCCACAACTTAATTAAGACGGTGCCTCACTTGATTTCCATGAACAAAGTCACAACACCATTTAATCTTGCCTGGTTATTTGAGCTAAATGGGATATTATGGAAACTTATAGTTTTCTTGTCTTTGGTGAAATTAATGCTCTAGTTGAAGTTGTGCCAACGATTTTTTTTCTAGATGCAAGGTCCCATAAAATGCTTCAAGGATTGCCAATCTATTTTGATTTGGAATGAGCAATTGCTACATTGATAGATTTTGAGCTTTGAATATATTGTCAATGCTTTCATTCACCTAGGGAAAAGGAATGAAAATCAATCTTCAGGGGATAGCTTGTGCAGCCAAAGGAGATGATTTGTGAGTCTGGTAAAATGAAATGAATTTATTGAATGAAGGTGATGTGTTAATAGAATGTATTTATTGAAAACATCTCAGAGAATTTCAAGTAAATATGTTTGGGAGAGGTTACACACAAATAGACTAATGAAAAGTCTTTATAAACTTTGAATCCAATGTGTTAAAATGTGAATGGAACACACAACAAAGATGGTGCTCACCAAGCTTTGGAGGGACTTTCTGAAGGAATGGATAAGGCCGCATTATTGCACTTTTGACTTTTTCTATTGAGGTTTGCTCTGATCTATAAAGTGTAGAGAAAGATTATGGTCAACAGTTGTCCAAGAGAATGAATTTGATGGAGATTATACAGTGCTTCAATTCAAGGATATCCTAATAGAAAGCAACATGATAAGGTAATGGATTGTGCCTAGAATTCAATTCCCATGGCACTTTAAGAGAATTTCTTTCAAATCCTTAAGAGGGTTCGATGTGGGAATTTGGGCAGTGTGGTAAGAATTTAAAGCAGGGCTATCTCCTAAAGCCATAGTTTTAACCTCTAATTTGTAAGGCTTTTGTTGCTTTTCCTGAAGCAAAGGTAATACTCCAAAGTTATTTAAATCAAGCATCAAGATCAGGCTAATAGAGATGATGAATATATCAACATAAGAACAAGGCACAAGAACCTATTTGAAATCGATGAAAGGAGTTGAAGAATCCATAGAAACTTTCAAGTAAAAAAATGAATGAAAAGGATTTTATGAAAAAAAAAAATGCCACGCAGCCAATGAGAAATGAAGGAAATGTAGATTGAATGATATGTTGAGAAGGCTATAGAAACCCTCAAATAAATGATTGATGGAAGCCACACATCGACAAATGGTGGAACGCCATGTTTGATGCATGATACACAAAATCAAATGGAAATTCATCAAAATAGAGCAAGGGGAAAACACCATAGCAAATCTGTTGAAAGTGCTTTAAAATTTAAAGCAAATACAGATCAAGGTGCGGCCTGCTAGAAGAGGGTCCTCCAATAAATGAAATATCATGGAATGTCATTGTTGCCACGCCCAACAGTGAAGGCATAAAATGGACACATAGTGGATTTATTTGGAAGCCTTTTGAAACCCTCATATCAAAGGAAATGAGGATGCATCATTGGAGTGGATATGTGAATCCATAGAAACATGTAAGAAAAGGCCTCAGAAACTTGAAAACAAATGTAGTTAATAGCTTTCTTTTGCAGTAAAAATAAGAATGTCACGTACTGCATAGAATGAACTATTGAAAAGTCCTTAGAAACCCTAATGTAAATGCATTTGGTGATGTTAAAAAAACCATGAATGAGGGGCTAGAGCCATCATCAGTTCAGAGGGAATGCCCCATTTGCAAAAGGAACAAAAAATGCATTTTTTACAAAGGCGTGAGTAGTGGAGGCCACTGATATGACTTCACTTGAAGCCTTTGATATGAACATTGCACAGATTGAAGAGGGAATCAATGAATGCAATGGATGCTAGAGGAAGTTGTTGCCATTGAATGAGTTGCAAAGAGGAATACACGATAAATGGAGAAATTAGGGTAAAAATGTGGAAAAAGAAGCAAGAAAGGAGATCAATGGTGGAGATTGAGGGATAAAATCCAGCCAGATCCTAGCCATCCCTTGCCATATCGCGATCCAAAAATGCTCACGGGTTAATTTCTGCAAGATTGCGGGATTCTGACATGTGGTAGTGTGGGCCTAGGTAATTAAAAGTCATAGGTTGAGAGTTGAGTGCATTGTTTGATTTTTTAAATTGTTTTTTCTTCCAAAAGCAAACATTGGAGAATAATAAAGGTACAATTAAATAATGGTGGTCCACGTGGGTTTTTAATTTTCAATGGTGGGAGAATATTTTTAATTTTGATCGACCGGTAATGCAAATTTTATACATTAGATGCAAATATTTTAATTTTTCACTTATAAAGTGAAATTAAAATGTGCACGACAAATGTGCTGGGTTGTGTAGAATGCAACATGCAGTATGGGTAAAATATTTACCTATGGAGTTTTTAAACTAACCTGTAAGAATATTTTAGTATAAAGTGAATTCCATATTCACTTTATAATCTAGGACTAATATTAAAGTTAGACAGCTTTAATATCTGGTGAAAATAAAGATACAAGTAAAATGCATATATAGGTAGAAATATAAGGATTTTCACGGGCAACAAGCATGAGGTATTTTCATGCAGCTAAGTGATAGATGGAATTTCTTCACATGGAAAGTTTTTCTATTGCAAGACAACTTGGACAAAGGAAAATGAAGAGGAAAATTTAGTTACAGAGAGAGGAGAGATGCTTGGAGCAGTTTGATGATCAACGGTAGATGATGTTTCCAGATATTACCTATGGATCAGATTGATCTTAGGGCTTCTTCTGGATTTGTCTCTTCTTCTATTTCTTCTCTTCTCTTCTCATTATTCAAGTTCAGAGATTAAGTTCTGGTTCTGGGGTTTTGTATGAGGTTGGGGTAGATAGAAAATGTCAAGTTCTCAGTCATAATTTGAGTCTGTAAGTTGTAATTTCTCATTTTATGAGAAAATACAGCCAGTTTGTGCTAATAAATCATGAAAGTGTGTGTACATTCATGAATATCTTCAAATTTTCTCCATACTTGTATAGTTTAATCATATGAATTCAATAATACAAAGTATCTTTGATTTTTTCATCTCAAATTTCATGAGATTGTGTTATTTGTTTATGGGTCTATTTCAAAGAAATGGTTAAATGATTTGAGCAGATAATAGTGATTTCAAGTGTGCAGGTTGGATTTGGTAAGGAGAGTTTTATTAATAATAGGAGTGGGATTGTTGGTGTAAGACACTAACAGTTGATGCAAGGCATTGACAATTTAAATCCACTAGTTGAATGCCATTTGCTAATGAATTATTTTTATGTGTTTCACTCCATGGCCCAGAGTTATGCATTAATTTATCTTGCAACTTATTGCATCTTAGAAACATTTTATAAATTCAAAATATTTTTAAATCTCAAGGTGTTGTAGTTATCTCATGCTCCAAATAGTTGATATTACTAATTAACAACCAATTCTATTCCGCATTATCCTATTATGTTGAGCTATTAAATGAGATTATTTGTTGTTGTTAATGTTGTTTTGTGATAATAGTGCAAAGATTGTAAAAGCATTAAGGGATCACACTCTCGGGTCTTGCAGAGCTCGAAGTATAGGAGGATTTTTTAAAGTCCTTATTAGTTGGTCCAGGTCCTTCGAGCTGCCCTTGATTGGGATTGGCAATTCCATAGGTAGATTAGAAGACAAACCTGGTTACTTAGTGTAGAAAAAAAAACCAACAAAATGGCGACTCTGCTAAGGATAAATTTGAATCTCCAAGTGCAAACTATTTAGTTAAAAAGTTGTATTATTGTTTACCATTTTGAATTTAGTTCAAATCTTGAAGGATATCAAGCTTAGAGAAAGATAATTGTTGCAGTGAACCTGATTAATTTCAAGATCTATGGTGCTCTGCTGGTAGAGAAAGATAATTGTTGCAGTGAACCTAATTAATTTCAAGATCTGTGGTGCTCTACTGGTGAAAGGAACTCAGAAAGAAAATTACATGTGAAGGAACTTCCTGCTATTCGAAGTTCATTCCTCTTTGAAGAGAGGTGGCGACTCTATTACAAGAACCTATTGAAGATTTAAAGAATACAATTTCAGATCTACAAATTTCTAGAACAATTTGTAGTAGTGGAAATGTTTCTAGGTATTCTTCACGCATTTGAACTTCTTAGAAATAAATTTTTGTTCCCTATTTAGTGATTTAGCACTACCAAATGGAAATAATAGTGAATTTAAGTTTGCACACTTCCATTTGTTGGATCTGTTGAATGTAATTGCAATTCCATTGAAAGAATTTTGTCTAGTGCTCAAATCTTTGCTAATTTGGATGGTTAGAATGTATTTGTACATCTTAAGGATTTCCATCCATTTGTATTGTCATACATTTCAAGTCTAGGTTGTCATTATTTCATTAATTGTCTGTAATCCTTCATGTGGTCATGATTGTAATTATGCATAATTAGAGAGCCTTGAATTGTAATATCTATGGATCATAAGATAGCTATGCCTATAGACACTTTGAGATAGCTTCTTAAGAAGTGTCAGAAGTCTGATAATCTTCATTCATTTGAGACCCAAAGTGTAAGAACACAAAAGTGCATAAGCATAAGATAACACCTAAATGGAGAGTAGTGTTTGAAAGAGGACTTAGGGAAATGGATGAAAGACACCTGATGTTTCAATAAGCCTGGTTAAAAGACAATCATATTGTATCTACTTGCCAAATTGTTGCACCATTTATGAATTCCTTTGATCCATTGTATGCTTAGTTAGATTTTTCATGGGTTGATTACAAAATTCAAAGTATGCCAGCTCAAGTCTACAAGAAGATTCCTAGATTTGATGGATATAATGTTTGTGAAGGAAATGCACATGTCAAAAGTTTTTCCAGCTTCATGGAGAAACACTCATTTGAATATCAAGATATGTGGATGAGATTCTTTGTTAGACCGCTTGAAGCATGAGCTAGGGATTGGTATGTAAAGTTCCCTGAGAAGTCATTTCCTTGCTGGGATAAATTGGTGAATGCTTATAGAAAAGAGTTTACGAGAGAACCCTATGACCTTGTCATAAGGTTAAAGTAGATCAAGAAACAAGATGAAGAGTCAAGTGTTGATTTAATTCATAAATTTACTACTACCTTGTCATTAATCCTAGACAATTTCAGACCTAGCACATCATATTGTATTCATATGTATTTTGAAGCTTATGAAGAAGGATCTAGTGCATTGTTAAAAGAGTTTGAAACATTGAGTATGCAGATGGATTACACAATCCTGGAAAGTTTGGAGAAGCAGAGGAATGAATATATACAAAGCTTGTTTTCTTCAATTGTCAGTAAATATGTTGATGAAATCAACAACTTTGTGAATGTGAATGATCAGAGGTCTTCAAACAACTGCATAGTTGAGAAGGTAGAAGATGAAAAAGATTCATCATTAGATGATGAGAAAGTTGTTAATGAACAACTTACAAAAGAAGTATACCAAACTGAGAATCAAGAGCTGAGTCTTCCAAGCCAAGAACATGAAGAAGGATATCAGTTGGACTTATTCTTTGAAGAAGAGAAGTGCAATCAGAAATGTTGTAATGCAGTTGACCATGTCAATCCTACAAGGGTTAAATGTAGCTTTGGTATAAATCTCCAGGATGAGACATTTGAATTTGCTGACTTAGGGAATTATCTTGTGAACATCAATTTACTAGCTACAAGTGACAGAGTATGTGATGAATTTCAGTTTGAAAGATCAACTACAAGTAGTTACAATGAGGAAACCATTGATGGTTTCCAGTTTGATAGAGAAGATGTTTATATTTACCCTCAAGAGGATGTAAATGAGAAACTCAATGAGGAAATCCATTCCAATGTTGAAATACAAAGATATGTGGATTGTTGTTATGAAAACCTAGTGGTGAGTAAGGATGAACAAGTGGATGGCATGTTCTCTATGATAGATTGTGACCATGTTCCTAAAAATGTTGTTAACAATTCAATCTCCTATGATTAGGGACACCCTGTTTATGATCAGCCCATTGAGTTTTCAGACTTTGATCATGATGATGTTTTGGCATACCCTGATTTGCAATTTGATAATGTATCCAATTCAAGTGAAGATCAAGAAGAGGAAGTAGTTGAAGGAATAGATCAGAACAATGATCTATTAAGTTGTGAACAAATCTCAGATCTATTGACCATTGAATATGAATCTTTTGTCTTTGACAATGATGATGATCTTCATGGTGTAAGGTATGATGCAAGTGAATCTGATTCTCCTTCAAATTATGAACCAGCTGATCATGATGATAATAATGAGGATGAAGACAAGCATCTATATGATGGAAATGATGCAATGTATGATGATTATGAAAGTGAGCATGCTGATGCAAACTAAGGGATCTGTTTTGATGAGTTTGAAGCAACAAATGACTATGAGGATTGTGCATCTAATGAGACAAGTTTTGAAAAATTTGATGCAGATTTGAACAAGTCTTTGTTTATTGACTTGAATGAGCCTAGCCATGAGTCTTTTCATGTGGATGTAGAGGTTGATTTCAATGAGAAATCAGATTATGATTCTGAACCAGAATTGCTTGTTATTGAGAAAGCTAGTGATATTGTAAAGGTTGATACCTTATGTTTAGAAGATGACTGTATGACTACAAATGATGATGATTCAAAAATCTCTTATGACTCTCAATACTAGCATGATGAAGAGAAAGTATAGAGTGTGCTAATGCATGAGTGTATCTCTTGGAATACATTTGAAGATAGTTGCATGATGAGCTAGATCTTCTAGAAATTTCTTGTGATGGTATAAATTTTGATGTACAAACTAATTATTAGATTGAGCATAACAATTCCAGCCATGTAGCAGATTGTGAGTTCTATTTTTTTCAGCTAGAAGAATTTTTCATTGAATGTGGCAATGTGTAGAACATTGAAACAAGTTGTTTCAGCTTGAGAGTGATTTACATGATGAACGTAATCAGTTGTTGCCACATGAAAATCAACATTTTGAAAGTATGTCTAACTTTCAAATGCATAGTTATTATGAACATGTTGATAGTGTGGTGTATGATGGCCTGTTGAGAGGTACCAACATGTTCAATCAGGAAAATGGTTGTGATCAGACTATGATTTCATATGGTCTTGATCCCCATTTTCAAATCTTGCCACTTGATACAAAATCAAAGAATGAAGAAAATGACAATGATGTGGCTTATTTGATTTGGCTACCATGTGACAGAGTTGAAAAAGGAGAAAGTTTTCACTTGCATGAAAGCAACCTAATCCTTATGTTTGCAAGGGTGCAGTCACCCATGTTGTTATGGTTTGACAGTGGCAAGCAAAAATTGAGGGAGGTCAACTCCTTTTGCAGAATTGTGTTTGACATGTTAGTGCCTATTTTGGTTGTCTCTCATTTTCTAGTTATTTTCCTTTGATTTCCCTGACAAATCTTTAGCTTGGGATTTTTATATCTTTTTGGCATGTGGGGTAAATGGGCTCCCATCAGGGTTGAGCTTAGCGTGCCATGTCTTCATGTCTCTGTTGGCCAGGTTTTCCTTTTTCTTCCTTGCCTTGTATTTTTCCTTGTCTGGCAGAGGCGGGATCAGAGTGAAATCAGGATTAGGATTTTTCCTTTCACTCCTCTTTCGGGTTTCATTCCACCTCTGGTTCCACGCCCTTTGCTTTTCCTTTCAACTTTTGTTTCCTTTGGCGGAGGTAGGATTAGAATGGATACCGGTTTCGGAACCTTGCTCGTGTTTCACTTTCTGGTTTCATTCCGGCCCTGGCTTCGCTTGCGCTGATTTTCCTTTTTGTCTCTGCCCTCGTGGCTTTTTGGTTTTGTTTTGGTTCTGGCTCCACCTCTGCAGTCTTTTGCGGAGGCAGGGGCAGGATGGTTTTCAGTCTCGGTCTCTTTTTCCTTTTTGTTCCCCGCTCCAACTACCACTCCTTCTCTTTCCTAGTTCTGGCTCCGCCTCAGTCTAGTTCCTTTTCTGCCTGTCTTTCTCTTCAGCATGACTTTTGGTTCTCGGGGTGACATCTTGGCGAACTCCTCTTGGTCACACTGACTGATGGTGGATGGAAGTGTATTGGCAGGAGTCTAGGTTTTCAATATAACATCTTGCTGAATTCGAGAGGTCTCAGCGAGTGACCTTCGGTCTCGCCAATGGAACATAAAGGGTCTTGAGTTGTCCCAGCGACACACAAGTGAATGAAGACTTTCAGAAAGACATGGTGTGCTCTGCAGGAGGTCTTCCCGATATCTAATTGTTATAGTGATGCACAAAAGGAAAAAAGGTTTCAGTCGGTGTGAGATCATTGATGTCTTGGCGATCTTTTGTGAGCTCGAGATGTTTTGGCAAAACATGGGACAGTCTATGTGGTGTCTCCCCAAAAGTGTTATGTCTTTCGGTATAACGAAGCATCATCTACAAGATGTCTTGCCGACATTGTGATCTCTTGCCAACTATGATGAGTGTTCAGTGCAGTATCCATCCTTCGGCCTGACTTCTCCCCGAGTTCCTTCTGTCTGGCCGATGTGTTTGATGACTTCGATATGACTCCCTTCGGCTGCAGTGACTTCGCCATGATGTCTGGCTGACTCGGCCATCTCTCCCCGACTCTATGGTGCACACAATATCTTTCGTGGACTTTGCCAGGTTGTCTCACCGACTTGCTAGCCTCTTGCCGACTATGATCAATGTTCGATATGGCATATTTTCTTTTCCCTGAGGTCCTCCCGACACCGCTTTCTCTTGCCGATGGTGCTTCTTGTTGGGGTGTTGACATGATCTCTTGTCGATCGTGCCTTCTCTTGCTGATGTGGCATTGTTGTTGCTGTGATGTTTGGCCGAATGTGCCTGGTCTTGCCAAATGGTATGTTTGCTCCATGAAACATTGGGTTCTCGGCGTGTTGTCTTCCCGACTCCGCGGTGTCATGCCGACTGGTTTGCTGGAAGCCATAGTGGACATGGATCGAGCTAGTAACGCATTCAATGTGGTTGGTCACTTGGCCCGTGGCTTGAGAATGGTGATGAAGATTTTTGTGGATCAGCATGATGACCCTAATTTGGTCCTGAACCTCGATTGCTGGTGCGAGTTGGTGCGGTAGAGGATGAAATTAATTACAGAACTAGGGCAATAGACTGTCTAAGGTGGATAGGTGGTTGGGACGGATGTCTTTTGCATTTGTGGCCTCTGGATTTGTGATGATCGTACCCGTGGATTTCCTAGATGGCATGGTCGATGTACTTTCCTGGTTTGACTGCCATGGCTGCCCATTCCTGTACTTGCTTGATTTGACCTGATTGCATGATTTTCTCCCTGAACCACTTGATAGAGCATTCAATGATATTTAGATATGCCAGTGAACTGGTGATGTGGCCTGCGTGCTGTTTAGGGTTTGTTCGGTTAACTATTGACGTGTAATTTCCCTGGCTGGTTGCTTGTTGCTCTCCCTATTCCTATAAAGGGAGATTTCATGGCCAGTGTGAAGGGTTCAGGTCCTTGGGTTCACTCCCTAGGGTTCGGTCCCTTGGGTTTGGTTCCCTTGGTTCAGTTCCATTTTTCTAAGTTTTGGGATTAGCCTCGGATAGATTAGGGTTTGGTCTTAGGTCATTTTTGAGTCTATAAACTGTAATGTTGAAGGGTGATCCCATAATAGTGGTTTACAATTTTTGGCCAAACTGGACACTGAAATTATTATTTTTAACTAAATCTTCACATTCGGGCACCTATAGCGGCTAAACTATGAGGAATTTGAAGATGGTGCAAACAAGAGTCTCATCAAATTTTTTCTGTAGATTCTAAGAATATTTTTTTCAAAATTTTTGGAATCAAATTGCACTTCTTTTTCCATCTCCCACGAAAATTAATTTTTTCAGAAAACAACATTTTTAAAAAGTGACGCACACCGTATAACGCATAACTTTTTTTCCATGAAGGATAAAATTCTAATTCTTTCAAATTTAGATTTGTAACTCTGATATCTAGTGCTTCCACTTGGTTAGATAGTTTTTTATAAAATATTTCTCCTTAATCAAGTTTCAAAGTCAAACGAATTACAATTCAGACTCAGCGCGACCGTATAACGCGTAACTTTTTTTGTATATGTCAAAATTTTATTTTTTTTTTTGTTGGATCAAGTACTTCAATATCTTGCACTCATATTTTTAATTTTTTTAATAATCTTCTATTTTTCCACATGTGAAGAACAAATAAATTCATTTTCAATGAAAAACCTATGTTTAATAAAACTTAAAAAACAAATACATAACAAAACCAAAACATATTACAATTATATTCATTGGATAGGTTGTTCTAATGAATACCATAATCATTTGAAATACATTTTAAATGAATTCATTTGATCCCCAAAAAGCTAAATCAAAAGTGATTTTTTATCAGCATTTTGATAGGTGTAAAGGAGACACATTTATAGGTATGGTTTAAAACTAGCAAGGTTCTATCCAAGGGGGTTTGATCTAAGGTGATTTGATCAAACGCTCTTCAATTGGAATCCTTAAAATGGAAATTTTTAAGGCTTAAATCATCATATTTTCTAAAAATATGTGATTTCAGCTAAAATTCATTCCTCTCAGGAATTGTAAACCACTATTATGACAGCACACTGAATTCCTCTATAAATGCAATCAGTTAAGCAGGAATACATGAAGATGCTTATCTTTCATGCATATCATCAGATTGTCTCCACATTTGTAGGCTTTTAATCATTTGAATAAATGCATAAGGTTTTTTTGTTCATCTTCTCATACTTCATGGGACTGTGTTATTTGTTGATAGGTCTGCTTCAAGGAAGTAGTTAAATCCTTTGAATAGATAGCAGTGATTACTTGTTTGCAGGTTGGATTTGGTAAGAATAGTCTTGTTGATACAAGAGATGGATTGTCAGTGTAAGGCACTGATAGCTGATGTAAGGCATTATCAAAACAGAATCCATTGATTGAGTCCTATTTGTAGATGAATTCCATCTTTTGTGTTTGACTCCATGGCCCAAAACTAGGCACTGATCTATTTTGCAGCCTGGTCCCTCTCAGAAACTTCAATTCATATAAATCATTGAATATCTTTTTCTTGATGTCTAGTCATACCTCCTGGTTGTTGTAAGTATTGTGTTACTGGGAATCTAGCCATATTTGAGGTTCTCAATACTTGGCATCATGAGTCATCTGCTATAAA
Source organism: Sequoia sempervirens (assembly GCA_007258455.2). Lineage (NCBI taxonomy): Eukaryota > Viridiplantae > Streptophyta > Pinopsida > Cupressales > Cupressaceae > Sequoia > Sequoia sempervirens. The sequence continues at coordinate 10,469 of VDFB02161649.1, read as the reverse complement.
AAGCAATGCCTAGTCTTATTTGAGGCATTGTGTGGGTATACTTGCCCTGGTTCTGCAGAGCCTAAAGTGTAGAAGATCTTAGTCTTTGACTGAATCTTGTCAGTTGGTCTAGGTCCTTCGAGCTTCCCTTGACTAGAGATGGCTACTCCATAGGTAGAATATGAGACCAACCTGGTTTGCAAGAAAAACAACCAACAGATGGCGACTCTGCTGGGGACTTACTCAGAAATCTGGTTATAAAGTGCCATATCAAAAGAGTCATATTTGTTTGCCATGTTGGTGCTGCTCAAAGTTTGAAGAATCTCAGGCCTGAAGAAAGTTTTGTTGCAGTGAACCTGAAAGCTAAAAGATCTATGGTGCTCTGTCGGATGGAACTCAGAGAAAGATTTACATGTAAGTGAGCTTCATACCATTTGAAGCTTAGTCCTCTGCAAAGAGGTGGCGACTCTGTCAAGGTGAACCTGTTGAAGATTTGAAGGATAGTTCCATGGCTGCAATGTTCCCAGGTATTCTTCATGCTTTTTGAACATTAAAAAAAAAAGCTTTATTCCCCTTTATTTGGTGAGATCAAGCACTATCATCAAGGGAGATTTCAATATTGCAACTGGATAGTTTTAGAGGGATAGGATTCATTTGCAAGATGCATTGTTGTCCTGATGCTCCCTCTACAAGCTATGATACAATGCTTAAGGCACATCATGAGGATGAGTCGGAGTCCTTTGATGACTCTCATTGCCAGCATGATGAAGAATAGAGCCAAGTGAAAAGAGGAAGTGGGAGTAGTAGTTTAAACCTTCATTGCACTAATGATGTGCCTCCTCCTACTGAAAATGATACAGAGTAGTTGTAAGATGTGTTGAATGGTGAGTGTATCCCTTTGTATACACTTGATGAAGTTTTCATAGAATGTGACAATATGCAGAGCACTGGAGCTAGTTATTTTCAGCTTCAAGGTAATGTAAATAGTGAATATGATAGCTTGTTGTCACATAACAGTCATCATTTGGAAAGTATGCCTGACTTTCAAATGCATAAGGATCATGTACATGTTTATAATGATGAATATGACAGCTTGTTGAGAGGTACTAACATATTTTGTCAGGTAGCTAATTGTGATCATACTGTGTTTTTATGCAGTCCTGATCAGTATTCACATGAATTGTCACAAGATACATAATCAAAGAATCAAGAGTGTGGCAATAATAAAGTTTATTGGATCTGGTTGCCAGTTGAAGATAAAACTAAACAAAGAGAAAGTTTTCACTTGCACAGAGGCAACCTAACACTTATGTTTGCAGAGGTACATTCATTCATACTGCTATAGATTGGCAGAGGCAAGCACAAGTTAGGGAATGTCAACTCATTTAGCAGAATTGTGTTTCACAGAGGTAAAAGTTGGCTCTCATTTTTCATTTGGTGGCCTAGTGTCATCAGATGAAACAAAGGAATCAACAATGTGATTCTTGAATTGCCTGTTCATGGACAATTCTTGATGTGGTCCTTCATCTGAAGCATTTCTTTTTCCATGAACATTAGGTCAGGTTTTTGCTTTTCTGGTCGGTTTTGTTTTGTTGTGTCTGCTCACCTTGTCTAGTTGGCTCCTCGTTGTTTTGGGTTTCCTTTTGTTCTGGTCTGCTCTCCCAATGATCTGAATTCTTGCTATGCCCACTAGGGGCATAAATCCCTAACTGGAGCCTATGTTAGTGCCTATTTTGGTTGTCTCTCATTTTCCAGTTGTTTGCCTTTGATTTCCCTGACAAATCTTTAGCTTGGGATTTTTCTATCTTTTTGGCACGTGGGGTAAATGGGCTCCCATTAGGGTTGAGCTTAGCGTGCCATGTCTCCATGTCTCTGTTGGCCAGATTTTCCTTTTTCTTCCTTGCCTTGTGTTTTTCCTTGTATGGCGGAGGCGGGATCGAAGTGAAATGAAGATTAGGATTTTTCCTTTCACTCCTCTTTTGGGTTTCATTCCGCCTTCGGTTCCACGCCCTTTGCTTTTCCTTTCAAATTTTGTTTCCTTTGGCAGAGGTAGGATTAGAATGGATACCGGTTTCAGAACCTTGCTCGTGTTTCACTTTTTGGTTTCATTCCGGCCCTAGCTCCGCTTGCGCCAATTTTCCTTTTTGTCTCTGCCCTCACAGCTTTGTGGTTTTGTTTTGGTTCCGGCTCCACCTCCGCGGTCATTTGCGGAGGTTGGGGTGGGATGGTTTTCAGTCTCGGTCTCTTTTTCCTTTTTGTTCCCTGCTCCAGCTCTGACTCCTTCTCTTTCCTGGTTTCGGCTCCGCCATAGTCTAGTTCCTTTTCCGCCTATCTTTCTCTTCGGCGTGACTTTTGGTTCTCGGGGTGACATCTTGGCGAACTCCTCTTGGTCACACTGACCGATGGTGGATGGAAGTGTATTGGCAGGAGTCTGGGTTTTCAATCTAACATCTTGTTGAATTCGAGAGGTCTCGGTGAGTGACCTTCGGTCTCGCCGATGGAACATAAAGGGTCTTTGAGTTGTCCCAACGACACACAAGTGAATGGAGACTTTCAGAAAGACATGGTGTGCTCTGCAGGAGGTATTCTCGATATCTAATTGTTATAGTGATGCACAAAAGGAAAAAAGGTTTCAGTCGGTGTGAGATCATTGATGTCTTGGTGATCTATTGTGAGCTCGAGATGTTTTGGCAAAACACGGGACAATCTATGTGGTGTCTCCCCAAAAGTGTTATGTCTTTCAGTATAACGAAGCATCATCTACAAGATTTCTTGCCGACATTGTGATCTCTTGCCGACTATGATGAGTGTTTAATGTAGTATGCATCCTTCGGCCTAACGTCTCCCCGAGTTCCTTCTGTCTGGCTGATGTGTTCGATGACTTCAGTATGACTCCCTTCGGCTGCAGTGACTTCACCATGATGTCTGGCCGACTCGGCCATCTCTCCCCGACTCTATGGTGCACATGATATCTTTTGTGGACTTTGCTAGGTTCTCTCGCCGACTTGTTAGCCTCTTGCCGACTGTGATCAATGTTCAATATGGCATATTTTCTTTTCCCTAAGGTCTTCCCGACACTGCTTTCTCTTGCTGATGGTGCTTCTTGTTGGGGTGTCGACATGATCTCTTGTCGATCGTGCCTTCTCTCGCTGATGTGGCTTTGTTGTCACTGTGATGTTTGGCCGAAAATGCCCGGTCTTGCTAAATGGTATGTTTTCTCCATGAAACATTGGGTTCCCAGCGTGTTGTCTTCCCGACTCCGCAGTGTCATGCCGACTGGTTTGCTGGAAGCCATAGTGGACATGGATTGAGCTAGTAACGCATTCAATGTGGCTGGTCACTTGGCCAGTGGCTTGAGAATGGTGATGAAGATTTTTGTGGATCAGGATGATGACCCTGATTTGGTCCTGAACCTCAATTGCTGGTGCGAGTTGGTGCAGTAGAGGATGAAATTAATTACAGAACTAGGGCAATGGACTGTCTGAGGTGGATAGGTGGTTGGGACGGATGTCTTCTATATTTGTGGCCTCTGGATTTGTGATGATCTCACCCGTGGATTTCCTGGATGGCATGGTCGATGTACTTTCCTGGTTTGATTGCCATGGCTGCCCATTCCTGTACTTGCTTGATTTGACCTGATTGCATGATTTTCTCCCTAAACCACCTGATAGAGCATTCAATGATATTTAGATATGCTGGTGAAGTGGTGATGTGGCCTGCGTGTTGTTTAAGGTTTGTTTGGTTAACTACTGACGTGTAATTTCCATGGCCAATTGCTTGTTGCTCTCCCTATTCCTATAAAGGGAGATTTCATGGCTAGTGTGAAGGGTTCAGCTCCTTGGGTTTGCTCCCTAGGGTTCGGTCCCTTGGGTTTGGTTCCCTTGGTTCAGTTCCATTTTTTTGAGTTTTGGGATTAGCCTCAGATAGATTAGGGTTTGGTCTTAGGTCATTTTTGAGTCTGTAAATTGTAATGTTGAATTCCTCTATAAATGCAATCAGTTAAGCAGGAATACATGAAGATGCTTATCTTTCATGCATATCATCAGATTGTCTCCACATTTGTAGGCTTTTAATCATTTGAATAAATGCATAAGGTGTTTTTGTTCATCTTCTCATACTTCATGGGACTGTGTTATTTGTTGATAGGTCTGCTTCAAGGAAGCAGTTAAATCCTTTGAATAGATAGCAGTGATTACTTGTTTGCAGGTTGGATTTGGTAAGAATAGTCTTGTTGATACAAGAGCTAGATTGTCAGTGTAAGGCACTGGTAGCTGATGTAAGGCATTAGCAAAACAAAATCCACTGATTGAGTCCTGTTTGTAGATGAATTCCATCTTTTGTGTTTGACTCCATGGCCCAAAACTAGGCACTGATCTATTTTGCAGCCTGGTCCCTCTCATTAACTTCAATTCATATAAATCATTGAATATCTTTTTCTTGATGTCTAGTCATACCTCCTAGTTGCTGCAAGTATTGTGTTACTGGGAATCTAGCCATATTTGAGGTTCTCAATACTTGGCATCAGGAGTCATCTGCTATAAAAAGCAATGTCTAGTCTTATTTGAGGCATTTTGTGGGTATACCTTCCCTGGTTCTGCAAAGCCTAAAGTGTAGAAGATCTTAGTCTTTGACTGAATCTTGTCAGTTGGTCCAGGTCCTCCGAGCTTCCCTTGACTAGAGATGGCTACTCCATAGGTAGAATAGGAGACCAACCTAGTTTGCGAGAAAAACAACCAACATGACAGAGGTAAATGTTGACTCCCCTTTTTAATTTGGTCACTTGGTGTCACTAGATGAAGTTGAAAAATAAAGAATGAATAAAGGAGCAGTTTCGAAACAACTGATGGACTCAGTTTTTTGTCTACTCCCTAGAGATTTGGAATCTTGCTATACCCACAAGGGCATACATCCCCAGTCAGAGCCACTATTGACACTCTCGAATTTTGCAAATTTGAGATGCCCATTTCAAAATCTTGCCTTTTCCCTTTCAAAAGTTCACCTGATGAACTTGCCTGAATGACCTACTTTGAAGGGTCATAATTTGAAGCCCATAGATTTCTAAGAAAAATCCCTTTGTAGAAACACTCATGTGTCATATGTGAATGTGCATGCCAATTTTTAGCCTCCTATGATAAGTTTGGTCAGGCTTTTGAAAAGTGAAGTTGGAGGGTTTTGTCACTTTTCAGCAGTTTGCAAATGCTCAGTTTTACAAAGTTGCCTCCCATTTGAGCTTGCATTTTGCAACCAGATGCTTGTCGTGCTAAAAAAAAATTTATTCTACATTATCTATACCAAAATGAGCTCACATGTTATTTTTCAGAGCTTCATGAGTTGATTTTCTATTTTTAGTAAGTCAAAACCAAATGCAATTTCTTTAGTTTTGCATCTGCACTCCTGACAGTATTTCAAGGCGGTCAACTTTGACACCTCATATCTTTGGATCAGTGATGATTGAAGCTAAAACCTCTTGCACACGTGTCCAATGTTCCTAAATTTCCTTGTGTGTCCATTGGTAGCTCGTTAGGGATTGATTTGATATTTTTCCAAAATGGTGATATGGAGAGTTTTAATTGGTTTTCAGCATGCACAGCTACAGAAAGTTCGAGTAAGCAACTTTGAAATTGCATATCTTTCCCTCATGATTCCTTTCTTTGAACCGTTTGTTGCATTCAAATCTTTGGACCCCTATCTACAAGCCTGCAAGTTTTCACAACTCCAAGAAATCATTTGACTACTTTTCAAAGGAAATTCCAAAGCCAACTTGGCCATTTTCACTATTTTTGAAATGTGCTTGAAAGTAAGTTTTAATGAAAACCCAATTTATTGTTTCACTCCAGAAGCACTCAAAGGCTGTGTTTGATCAATTCAAGGGTAAAGTTGTTTGAAAACGATTTTTTTTTAGCCTGGCCACTAGTGGCCCGACACACTCTACCCAGTTGTGAGGTTGCAAATGTTGCATTGTAGTCTTTTGAAGAACACTGTGATTATAAAAAACTTGAATTGCAAGACATGGCTCCATCATTGAGATCTTATATTTCAAGTGTAGACGTCTAAATTTGGACACTTAATTTATCCAAATTCATCCCCTTTCATCTTATTTTCGTTAATTAAGTAATACTGCTATTATTTAATTAATATCTTTAATTCTGCCAAATCCCTAAGGTATTTAATCAATAATACCCTATCTCTTTAATCCTCCTTCCATCAATTGAATTAAATAAATATTCCATTTATTTAATTCCTCCTCATGTCACATCCTCCATCATTTTTATCTTATCTTAATCCTTCTTCTAATTCATCATTAGGATGTGCACATGCCTAATCCTTGATTAGGATGTGTCACATCCTCCAACTTTTGCAAGTTGGCCTCTAATCTCTCTTAGCCACCTAACCATCCTCTAATCCCTCACTAACTAGCCTAATCAACCTCTCAAGGAATTTTTAATTCCTTTTATCCTTCCAAGGAATATTAAATTCCTTTTCTCTTCCCCATGTCCTTTATGACATGTGTCCTTAGTCAACCTTATTAAAGGCCTTCCCCTTTTGAACAAGGCACTTCACTTCCCCATGTGAATTTTTAATTCACCTTTTAATCCCCCAATGCATTTAAGGAATTTTAAATTCCTTCTCTCATCCCCATGAGAATATTTGAGGAATTTTTAATTCCCCACTTGTCCTCTCTCCCACATGGGGACAAGGACCTCCTTTATGAGGAGATCTTGTCCAATCCCAAGGCACTTTGTACCCCCCTCCATGTCATGTCCTTTTCCTTCCACCTCATGTCCACTTCACCTTTTAGGGCTATCTCACATGCCACATGTCAAGATGTGAGGGCTTGTGAGTTCTCAACTCACCTTAGCCCTACATCTTGATATTTGGTGGCTCAATCTGACCGTCCATTTCCCCTAGGAATTCCCAAAAATCCTATAAATACCCCCTCTTTTCTCTCATTTTGGAGAGATCATTTGTGCTAGCCAAACTCTTGCAGTTTTGTTTCTCAACCACACTTAGCCATTTTCATGTTTCCAAGCATCATTTGCATCTCACATCTCACATCTTGTGCCATCCAAGGAGCATACACATCAAAAATCGAAGAAGGACCAACCAAAGGATCAACTCAACGCAAGGTATAAAGTTCCATTTCGTTGCTTTGTTTCCAACTTAGGCTAATCTTGAGGTGTAGGTTGTTTTAAGTTGTTTATTTGCACTCTTTTACTTGTTACTTGCTTTCTAACACTCACATTCGACCTATCACATTTCTGGCACGCCCGGTGGGACCCACAAAAGGGTCTATTTCTTTCACGTTTGCTATTTTTTGCATTTTTCAAGGTCCAGGTTGCAAAGTGGTGGACTTGTCCTGACAGAGTGGTGGATCTATCCTGGAGTAGCGGACCTGTCCTGGGGTGGCGGACCTGTCCTGCAGTGGCGGACCTGTCCTGCAGTGGCGGACCTGTCCCAGTGCAGTGGCGAACCTGTCCTAGTGCAGTGGCAGACTTGTCCCAGTGCAGTGGCAGACCTGTCCTAGTGCATGGCGAACTTGTCCTGCAGTGGTGGACCTGTCCTAGTGCAGTGGCATACCTGTCCTCCTGCAGTGGTGGACCTGTCCTAGTGCAGTGGCAGACCTGTCCTGACAGAGTGGCAGATCTGTCCCTACAGAGTGGCAGACCTATCCTCTTGAAGGTAAAATTTCAAGTTTTTTCTGATTGTCTTTTGGTAAATTAGGCACATAACTTAATTAAAGGGGTCAATAAAACCTTGTTTGGCGTGTTTGGGAAGGCTATTTGACGTATCCAATCCCCTTGCGCCATTTGGCGATCCTGGGTGATGAGAAATCGTAGCTTTCCAAGTCCTTTGAGTCACCCCTTTTTCATTTTCTTAGTGGGACCTGCTTGGGGATTTCATCACCCCAAGGGACGATTCCAACCACGCATACCGGCGGGGTATATAAAGGGGGGAGAGCGAAAGCTATACCTCAATCCAACCACGTTGTAATTGGCGAAGTGTTGAGATGACGTGAAGAGTTGGTCCGAGCCTTTAGTATCTCGCTAAGGTTCCCGACTCACGCTTGTAATGGGTTGGTGTTCACAGTTTGGGCCTCATGTACCGGGTGTATATCGAGGACTCCTTAGCAACCATGTGCATCCTAGAGTAGAAGACTTTGTTGACCATACCCATTTCTACTAATCTTAGGGTTGTGCTATCTGAATTGTCTTTCTCGTGCAAGACCAGTCATTATCAATGTTTGCTATATTTTGGGTCCTTTGCCTTACCCATCCATCAAAAAATCAAGCTTAAACTTATCCTTTGGCAGACCTGTCCCTGTGCTATGGCGGACCTGTCCTAGTGTAGTGGCGGACCTGTCCCTGTGCTGTGGTGGACCTATCCTAGTGTAGTGGCGGACCTGTCCCTGTGCTATGGCAGACTTGTCCTAGTGCAGTGGCAGACCTGTCCCTGTGCAGTGGCGGACCTGTCCTTGTGATGTGGTGGACCTGTCCTAGTGCAGTGGCGGACTTGTCCTCCTGCAGTGGCGGACCCGTCCTTCTGCTGTGGCGGACCTGTCCTTATGCAATGGCGGATTTGACCTTCTGTTCTTTTTTCCTAGGGCCTCCATTTCCACACCGTTTGTCCGATTGACTCCATTCAAAAATAGTTCTTCTCAGTTTTTCGTGCTCTTTCCAACGACATATAACACTTCATACTTTTGAGCAACTTTTTCTCCAGTGGCAGACCTATCCCTGTGCTGTGGCGGACCTGTCCTAGTGCAGTGGCGGACTTGTCCCTATGCTGTGGCGGACCTGTCCTAGTGAAGTGGTGGATCTGTCCTTATGTAGTGGTAGATTTGACCTTCTGCTCTTTCTTCCCGGGGTCGCCATTTCCACATTGTTTATCCGATTGACTCCATTCAAAGGCATTTCTTCTCATTTTTTCGTGCTCTTTCCGATGATATATACCACTTCATACTTTTGAGAAGTTGGACGGGGCACCTTTTTCTTCACCATCTACCTCCTCGAAGGTGATATACTTTACCATTCTCTCCGTTTACTTGTTCTGAGTAAACATTCATCCATTCAACACATCCTTTCATCATTCCAAACTCTCGTTCTGTCATTCCGATCATCCGTTTACTCATTCCGAGCAAACATTCATCCATTTAACATATCCTTTCATCATTCTGAACTCTCGTTCTATCGTTCTGATCATTCGTTTACTCATTCTGAGTAATCGTTCATCTGTCCCAATCAATCGTTTGCTCATTTTGAGTATTTGTTCATCCATTTCTATCATCCCTTTCGCCAATCAAATCATCGTTTTGCCCATCCAAATCCCCTAAACTTTGTCTCGGGTTATTATCCAAATTGACCGAAGTGTCTGATCTGATCATCATCATTAGCATCCTCTTAGGATTGTCATCCATCCTAAGTTAATCATCATAGTCGGCCCAATCAATCCATTTTCAATCTCAAAGTGGATTCGGTGCCACAATCATCCGTTCATCCTTTAATCCGATCAATCAGTAGCCTACATCACCTAGGATAATCTCTGAATGGGATTTGCAGTCCCTTTCATCATCCTATCCAATCCATCATCTGATCTTTCAATCGATCAATCAATCAATCCAATCCAATCGCATCCCTATCCAATCACCTTCGACCCAATCAATCTACTTCCATCTCGAAGCAGATTCGGTGTCGTAATCATCCTTTGATAATCAAATCCGATCATCAAAATCAATCCCATCCAATCATCCAATCATCCTAATATGAGTTTTAATCCAATCCTGATCTGAGCTTGTCCTAAATCCTAATTTGGGCTTTTGTCCATTTCCATCCAAAATTTCCATCCAAAATCTTTCATCCATCCTCTTCATCCTTTCACCATCATGAATTCTTATCCTCCATCAATAGTGGTCAAGGGAAACCCTAATTACGTCAACGATGATAATGAAAGTCTTGTTGATCAAGAGGTATATGAAATAGATCCCCTTGACACTATCATTGCTAGTAATCTTTCTCCACCCACATTCCAAAATCCAATCACCCCATCGAGTTATCCCATCCTGTCTTCATCTATGCCTAATCACACTCCTTATGCTACCTTTGATAAGGGATGTCCATCATATCCATCATATCCTTCATCTACGTCATCCCCTTATCCTAGTTTTCCATCACAATACCCCTATCTTGATCCCCCATCCACATCCTCTTATTTCAATCCTCCATCCACATGTACCCACTACCCTAATCTCCCATACCAATCCACTCAGCCTAATCCTACATTCACATCTTCCTATCCTAGTCAAACACACCCACCAACTTACCCTAATCCAACATCCGCAGTTCCCTATCTCCATCCACCACCTCAATCTTCTCATCCTAATCCACCATCCCCATACCCTTACTACAATCCACCACTCGCCTCCTTGTGTCCTAATCCACCATCCCAATACCTTTTATTACAACATGCCGCCCATATCTTCTACTAACGATCCA
>VDFB02161648.1:0-21083 GCA_007258455.2 Sequoia sempervirens | reverse complement strand
TTTTAATTTCATTTGTTATCTCAATTAGACATCATATGAAGAAAAACATGTTTCTAAAATTGCACACATGATGTTTGGTCAAAATATATTTTTCCTTTAAAAACAGTTGCAAATTTGCTTCTATCATAGTTGTAACAATGCTTCGAGGCATTAATTTTAAAAGATGAAGAGTTTTAAAAGTTTGTTGATAAATACTTTTAGTAAAAGGTAATGTTACTATTCAACAACTAGCTAGTTTTCAGTCATAAATCTATTAGGAAGTTTCATTGCAACACAATTGTAAATTTTTGTATGGGTCCATAGCTCTATTTAGTATTGAATATAGTATATTTATAGCCATTAAATTCAATAATTTGAAATTACTTTATCCATTTTTTATATAGTCAAGTGAAAACAAGTAAACCTTACAAAACTAGAAAAGTAACATATCATCTAATCAATAAGCTAATAGTTATCAAAATACATAATTACATCATCAAATCTCAAGAAAGTTGTCTTGCCAATATTTGATAGGAACTATGTTGTTATTTACGATCCAAAGAAAATACACGGTAAAAGTTAAAACTTGTGTGACACTTTTATAAAGGAAATGACAAAAATAAATTTAAAAAAAATCAACTTCGACAACATAAAAGTGCTTTATATTTTGAACCTTGGAATGATGTAAACTAATGAAATGTAGAATCTTGATGAAGTTTATACTTGTAATTTTTACAAAAACTTAAAAATTGGTTTGACATATTTTTTATAAATTTAAGAGAAAATTTTGAATAGTTGAATTTTTTTTAAAAAATTAAGGTTGATGGCACATCACAAAAAAAAAAAAGGTCAATGGCATGTTACAAAAAACGAACTCCAAATATATAATTTCATTATCTAGTACATGGAAAAAAAATTGATAAATATTTTTTTTGTAATAACATTTTAAAGCAAAACTTCATTAGAACATTATAGTTTTCATGCGAAGTCAACTTTTGTGTAATTTTTTATCATTAAAAAAAATCAAATAGTGCCCTTTTGGAAAGAATTGTTTCCTCCAATGTATCATGTATTTAAAAAAAAAAATTAATATGTTTTAATATTTATTTTTTAATTTCTAATCGTCGTCATGTTTATTATAAAAACTTACTTATACCAAATTTTTAAAAAGTCATAATAAAACTAACTAATATATTATAATAATGTTTGGCTTGAAGACTTTGAACTCTACAAATCGGTACTTTTATATTTTCATAAAATAATTCCTAGTTGGAAGAATCTAGAGTTGAATTGGAAGTTTTTATGAATTTTCTCCAAAATAGAGGTTAAGCTACCACATAGGAAACCACATAGAAAATTTTGATCAAAAGGGTTTCAAATCCATTTCACTCAAAAATTCACATATAGCTTTAGTCACATTCAAATTTTCAATGAGAATAATTTTATTTTATATTTTCAAGAAAAAAGGGTTTTACCCAAAACTATATACACCACGTATAAGCCACACGATTTCAGGTGAAAATATTTCACTCACAACCATTTAGTTGGTCAAAATATTGACACAAATTCTTGTAGTGTTAATAGCATGGAGATCTCATCCATGCTCTAGCTCAAGAGCTCCATCCCATCATCACATTGTGGCCCTTTTCGCAGTGGGGGCTTGATCTCATTGGAAAAATTACCCCCACCTCATCCATTGGACATAAGTTTATCATTACTACCATTGAGTACTTCACAAAGTGGGTGGAAGCCATATCTATGACCTGTACATAACCAGAAAGTAGATATCCAAGTTCATCCTAAACTACCTAATTTTCCACTACAGTGTCTCTCAAGCCATTATCTCAGATAACGAGACACCATTCAAAAATCAAGATGTTCAGGAACTATGCTACAAACTCAAAATCCAACACTGCTTTTCCACTCTATATTATCCCCAAGGGAATGACCAAGCTAAGGATACAAACAAAACTATCCTAAAAATCCTAAAAAAGATAGTCAATGAAGTTGTTCATGACTGACACTTGCTGTTAAATCCTACCCTCTAGGCCTGCCAGAAAAGCATTTGCACACCAAAAAGTTCCACCCCATTCTCCCTAGTCTAGGGATTAGAAGCCATACTCCCCATTGAGATCGAGCTCCCGTCCTCGAGGATATCAATTTAAAATCACATCATAGATGAAGAATACTAGGTTTCATAACTAAATGAACTAGAGTTGTTGGATGAGTGGTTTTTGGACGGTTTGAACCATCTAAAGGTCTATCAAAACTACCAAATCTAGTTAGCAAGGGAAAAGTTGAACCCAATTGATTAGGTCCCTTCATTATCATAGCAAGCTAGAAGTCAAGGGCATATCAATTATCAACACCTCAAAAGGAACCTCTACATTATCCCATGAACAACTCCCATCTCAAAAAAATTGATGCCTAATCTTTCAAGGTATGAAATCGAAAATCCAAAAAAAATAAAAAAAATTAAAACTCCAAAAAAATTAGAAAATGTATTAAGAATAGTAAAGTGGAAAAAATTGTCCTCTAGTGAAAACCACTTAGGTGGCACTTTGGGAAAGTACCTTGGTGAAAACTTGGAAAATAGGCACCACGTGTAAATAAGCACTCTCCATCCATCCTGATCGCTGTGACTTGTGCTGCATCATTCATCCATTGCATTCATCCCATCTTTTCATCACACATCTATATCCACATCATAGCTTGGTTTTGTGTTTGTGTCATGATCCCTCCTAGTACTACTCGACCCATTCCAAAGGCTAGTTTTTCCTACCTATATCGGAGCAGTGTATCACATCATACTAGGGGAATGTCTTGCATCAAATCAGATTTGTGTATATTCTTGAACTCTTAAAATCCAAAAATCCAAAAACATCATAAAATCAAAAAAACCAAAACATCATAAAATCAAAAAATACCAAAACATTCAAAACACATCAAAATCCCAAAAACAAGTCAAAAAGATAGTAAAAAAGTCAAAAATTAGATTCTTCTTTTCTAAATACGCCATCTCTCGAGCCTTCCTCAACATTGGCAAGGTTGATTTGGATCATTCCTCGAAAACACTTAGGTAGTCCTTTTTAGGAGTCTATCATAATACACTGGCAATCCATTTTGTTCATATCTTCATCTTACAAATTTAGTCAAGTCGTTATTCGAACTACGTGGTCTCTACATGTATAATGTAGGCAAGGCTAATCTGTTGATCAAGCCTTGAGGCCCCTAGGATAGGTATTTAGGTTACTCTCTTGGTCAAAAACTAAGGTAAACACTAAAAATTTTGAAATTCTGGAAAAATTAAAACATTTGCAAAATCTCAAAAATACCAAAATAGCCCTCAAAAAATTTCAAAAAGCAATTCAAAACTCAAAAAATCCATCTCTCTCATCTGACTTTCACCTGAAATAAGCATCTTCTCACAAGAAATCGTCATCCTCAACCTTTGGTGAAACTGTTAGAAACATGTCTAGTAGTCAAAAGTGAAAACTTAGAATGTCAAAGTCTCAAGTCTAGGTTAGTAGGTAAACAAGTTGATCAACTTTTCATGTCAATATGCTATCATCCAATCAATCTCATCATTTTATAACATCATTTCCTAGGATGCATCCTTCCCACAATGGACATCAACATCGGGCATTACAATAGTTTAGTCTTGGCTAGTGGTATGAAGAACATTAGCTTGTTTGTTTACTTGATTTTATCTTGTTGTATTTATCTTATTGTGCTCATTCCAAGGACCTCTTGATGATGTCTAAACAAAAGATTTAGAGAGATAGGAATGGGGCAATGATCATTGTCTTTTGTCTATTGTGCTTGTTGGATATTCTTGTGATATAACCTCGGTCATGTATGCTTTGTTCAGTTTATGGGGAGGATGTTTTGGGTGTTTTGTTGACCACATAGGAAGGATTTCCTTTCTATGATTTGGTCCAAGATGTTTGGAATATCTGAACTACTTTATAAATGAGCTTCTATATACTAGGTGTGAATAGAAGTACTCCTATCTAATTGTCGAGTCAAAGTCCATCACACTAGATGCAACGCCCTCCTAGTTCTTTATACCCTAATGCATCGTATTATTTGTGTAATCAAACATAAGGTAAATAGCCCTTTTAAAATACCAATTATGTGCAAGAAAACATCATCCATATCTCATCATTATCTCCAATAAGGTCATCTTAGATCATGGACTTGTTGGATCCTCTTATCATCATCTCTTTTCTTCTATCTTCTTTTTGCACTAACATGGTGCCATGATAGTTAAATCAAAAACATCACTAATGCGTCCATCCTGCATCCCCAAACTATCAACATAATGCATCTCATATCATGTAGGAAACATTTATCATATCATATGAATTGCATCATCATAAGATAGATTGGTTATTCTAATCATCTCATAAACCACACATTTGCATCTAGTGCATAATAATATAGGCATCATATCCATATAAGCATCAATATATCATCCATTGTATAATCATATAAGCATCATCATATCATACATGAAGAAGATACTGAAAGAGAAAAGGAATATACCATAACATCCCATTACATTGTATAATCATGATACATCATAAATCATCATCACATTTGCATTACCATTTAAGGAATAATATAGATTTTTTATTCTAAGCATGATAAGATCATTTACATGTCATAATCATCCACATATCATAACTTTTGCATCCACGTCATCATAAGAAGTGCATAGAAAAGATACTGAAAAAAGAAATGCATCCATTCATAAACATCTACATAATCATTGCATTACATCAAATGAAATAGAATCATTGCATTGCATCACATAAAAATAAAATCATATCATGTCATCCCATTGCATATAGGAAAGTAAAAAGACCCATCCATCATGCATAGATAAAAAATAACACACATATCGGAGTGAACGATATTATTCATAGATTATCAATAAAATGTAACTGTCGTGTTACAAATCAGGATCAAATGTGTGTATCAATCAATAAAATACATCAAATTCCCACATGGCTATGAAGAAATGTAGCCCATGTATGGAAAAAAGAATGGTGTCTCCAATAAAAAATTAAGCTAGCCCTATTGGTTGCTCCCCTCACTAGCCTGTCTCTCCCCGTGATCCTCTAAGGGCCTATACCCTCTCTACTATGAAAAATATGGAACCCATGTGGCTTGGGGCATTACCTATCTATAGTGTAGCTAATAGTACTCTACCTCTCATACCACCTCACGATACGATCACATAGACACTATGCTTTGAGAGGAGGATGTGGCCATACTCTCAAGCTACTATCATCATCCCATCTCTTGTGCATCCCATAACTTTGCCGCCTGTCTTTATTGGATGACATGATCCCACCCAGCTCTCCCCTAATCCCTCTCAGCTATCAATGTGGCAACTTATTTCTATAACTATTGGATGAGAGCATCCCATTGTTTTGGTAGAGGTGGTGGTGGCTATTGCCAGTAGTCCCTCATCGGCTACTATGGATCCCCATCTCTCCACTGATCTCCAAGAACCTGATCCCTTTGTCCTTGATCAGGCTATTGTGGAGGTGGTCCATCTCCTCCTCCTCCTTTGTATCCATCTCATCAGCCTCCTCAGCCTCGCCCCTGCCTTGCTGACTAGCCTCTAGGTCTCTGCCATGGAAAGGTTTCCCCTGGCACTGTCAATCTAATGGAAGGATGAAACCAATCTCTGTATACCTAAATCACCCTAGCATCTTCCTACCCACAATCATATGGCCATGGCCTTGCCACCAGCTTCATCAAACTCTCCACTGTATCATCTGTTGGAATTGACTAGCCCCATGTCATCTCCCTCGTAGTGCAGGAAAATATGGCTATGTATTGGTCATTGGGCATGTCATGTGCCTCTCCAAACTGCCTAGCCACCTGATTGGGTAGATAACACTTGACCATGGTATGCTCCCTTCCCTGCATTAGCCTATCCTGTCTAGCAAACAATAGCTATTGAGCATCGTTGTACCATCCCAACATCCCAAGATATGGCTTACATGTCAAGACTATCATCTCGTCAATCACCCTCCTCTAGTGAGGGATGCCATGTTGTCCTATGTGGCTAAACAAAAGGACACCTCTGTACCACCAAACAACTAGGTCATCTAGCTCCATATCAACTGGTGTAAACCTTGGATGAAGCACTACAATGTGCTCCCAAGCCTAGATGTGGAGAAGTGTCACTTTGGCCTCGATAGCCCTGCTATTGTAGTAGGGAAAATTGTGCAAATCATGGTAGAGTGAGGCTAGCATCACTGGTCACCATGCAAAACACTCTCTCTAGTGGAGCATCCACTCCTAGGAAAGACCCCATCTCAAACTTAATTATCGGTCACATTAATCTGTTGCCAAAAGTTCTGAGATAATCACTGCCATAATCAAATAGAATGGTGATAACATGCTCCTATATCACTCTAGCTTAATTTTTCCCTCAATAAAAATAATTTGGTCTAGACCCATAACCTCATAACAAGCATCAGTGCCTGTGACTGTGTCATAGATGACTCGCTCTCCATGGATTGACAATCGAAGAATGTGCCAGACATCCTCTAGGGTCATTGTCACCTTGCCTATAGGGAAGTGAAATGAAGATGTCTCACTATGTCATCCCTCCGCTAATGCAGTCATAATGCCCAAATGTGCCTTGAAAGGTGATGCATATGTAATGTACTAGAGCCCAATCACTCCCAAGTCCTCTTGAAGTAAATCATGAAATTCAATTAGTCTACTAGGAATTAATAATTTGTGCTTGCATGAATGTAAAATCTCTACATCCTCCTACATCAGTAAAGCCACAATGTCAAGTTTTGTAAAAAAATTAGGATCTCATTTAGAGTTTTTGGGATCAAAATAGCAAATGTGTCACTATTTGCAATGGTGTCGGTATTTGAAATTTCCAAACTACACCACTGAAGACTTCCAAGTTCCAAACTATGTCACCACAACACAATTTGACCACACATTAGTTTGAACCTAAGCCATAAAATTCTAACTGGCCCACCGTGGTGCTATTCACACATGCGACAAACTTTGAAGCTTAAATCCTAGTGCTAAACTAGGACACCATGTCACATGACTCATAAGAGGTGCACTTTAAGGCCGCACAATGTGGATTTTAAGCTTCCAATAGTGCCAAATAGTGTTTCTTGACTTAGTTTGACCTTTGACCCTAATTAATATGCTCAAAATTTGAAATGAAAGGTTGGGACAACATGACATATCGGTGGTCTTGTGTGAGGAAGTCACTGGTACACTCTCACACACTCGGAAACATGTTAGGAAAGTGGTCTTTGCACCATCTTACATGAGGATCAGAGCTCAAAAATGTAAATTTTCTGAAGGTTGAATGTGCAAATGAATTGTAAGTGGCCTCTCAAGACCTATTTTAGCTCAAAATTTAAGGTTTTTTACCTTGTTTAGCCATCTAGCTAGGGTTTTGGACCCACAATCCCATTTTTTCATAATTGAGGCTCATTTTGCATCTTTTTGTTGTATTTTGGCACATTTTTAGTATCTTGGAACCTTTCTAGACCTTGCAGAAACCTTGTCCTCTTTTTTCGCGAGATCACACAAAAATTAGAATTTTCATCTAATCTCTCAAGGGGGTAGTATCCCAGCATAATAATTTTTGCTGGGGAAACATTGGGGCATGTTAAAAGTTAGACACAAAAAAATGTACTAATTAATTTTATATACACCTGATCCTAATTTACTAACACCAGTTCATCCTAAATCATCTCCTTCACTAACCATTTAATCGAATAATCTTTATTTTATTAAAGTCATCACATTTCATGTTTTAATTAAATAAATCAATTTTTTTAATTAAATCATTATCTCATATTAATTAAATAAATCATCTTGTTTGACTAATCCTAACTTCCCTATTTAATTAAATAGATCAATTATATTTAATTAATCATCAATCAATCCTAAAGTTCCTCTTTAATTAAATAAATCAATGTTATTTAATTAACTTCTAAAGTTCTTTCTTTAAATTAAATAAATCAACCTTTATTTGATTTAAGTCTAACATCACCCCTTTTAATTAAATAAATCAAAATTTATTTAATTAAATCTAACCATTCCTCTCATTTTGATATATTTAAATCCTAAAATCTAATTCAAAGTGTCAAATCACCTAAGGGTATGTGCAAGATCATGATGGGCCAAAAAGTGGCAATATGATGGGTATGTGGCTGACGACTATTTTTTTACCCAAAATTGATGAAATGAAAAGGGTTTTTAAACGAGATTCTCAGCTTTCCATCGATATAAATTACGATTTACTTTGAATTTAATACATAATTATTGTTCATTTTCTATTGAAATTACAACTAAAGTCCTGATTGATAGGCTGACTGAAAAACATCTATAAATTTCAAATGGTATCACATTTTTTGAATCCAAAACATGTGTCACATTCTATACTTTGCATACTATAGGATTAAAGAAAGAAAATTGAATTTCATGAAGTTTTGACCAAGTTAAGATGGTCAGATGTATGAGTTTTTTATATTTTCTAAAAATTAGTAATAAAAAATTCATAATTAATTATTTACTTGGTAAAAAATTACAAAAAAATATGCATCACATCATGGCATGATTCCTCTACTTATATCTAAAATATTATATAAAAATATTATCATTTTATTGTGGTTAGACAGAAACACCTACTTCTTATTTTTTCCCTGAAATTTAAGTACTGCTGCATTGAAATTTCAAATTTTCACCAAATAGATTTTTTAAAAAAAAAACCTAGTATTTTAGAAACTACATTCAATTTGATATAGATTCTATTGTTACATATTTTTGAAATAATATAGATAATGTATTCAATTTTTTACGTCAAGTTTCCTAACTCTCATTTTTCTAAAAATTTTGCCACTTAAGGGCCTATTTTTTCCATGATGATCCTGCACATACCCCTTATCTTCCTCTAAATTAATTCAATCATGATTAAATCTAATATTAATCCTCCAAATCCTTTAGATTTTGCAACTTGAATATTAAATCAATTTATTTTATTTATTAAATCTTCTAATTTCTCTCAATAAAGCATCAAGTGAGAATATTCGTCCAAATTTGAAAAGTCCCTCCAAAAGGACTTGTCCCTTCCAACAAGGCCTTAAAAGTCTCTTACATATCCTTGTGCATTGAGCCAAGTGGGAAGAACTTCATTCCTTTCTCCCTCCAACATGTCATTTCATACATTTGAAATTCCACCTAATATCATTTATTGACACATTCAACAAAATTTTCCCAATCTTTTTTCCACTCAAATGTTGATAAGTGGCATTGTGTCATTGGTTGATGTTTGATCCCACATTCATCCCTTTTTCCTCTTCCTCCATCATTCTCTTCTATAAATATAAGGCTCTCATTTTGATTGAGGATCCACAACTTCATGCAACTTATTATCTTCAAGTTTTTGAGCAATTTCCATCCATCTTTATCCACTTTAATCTATTTTCATGAGTTCATAGCTAGTTATGTCAAAATTGTATCAAGGAGCTTCAAATCTTCACCATTGATCATCAAGCTTGTAAGGAATTGGGAAAGGGCCATTTTCCACATCAAAATGGCACCAATTCCCCCATGGGATTGAGAGTTTGTTTATTTTGAGCAAGATTAGATCATTTTTATTCATGTTCTTCATTTATTTCTTGTTCTTGATATCTCAAATGAATTTCATGGAAAATGTTGTTTCTAACTTACATATTGGACTAATTATGTGATTTTTCTTTGTGTTTGTGTAGGTCCAAAATCGCCATTCATATCTATCCATCTCATATTCATATTTCATACATAATCATTGCATAATCATTTTATAAATATTTATCCATCTCATTAAATCATTTACAAGTCTATAGTCATTAAAATATTAAACTCATAAACTCCATTTCCATAATAATTTTCACTAAATCCATTCTCATAATAATTCATCCATTATTTATTTAAATTATCAATAAAATATTCATACATTAGTACATTTGCATATTCATTAAACCATTAAAATATCACACATATTCATTAAGTTATCAATTTTCTTTATTTATCATTTGCATGCATTTATCCATTTTAATATTTTATTGCACCCACCTCATGCATGTGGGATATGTTTCTCCAAGACACTCTTTTAATCCCACATCCCTTCCACAACCTACATTCACCTTAAATATTCCTATTTAAACAAGACTTTCCTCTCATTTTGACACTACACACAAATTTTGCATCTCCATGCTTTGTATCTTTCTCCATCACATTTTAGTGATATTTTCATTTTGAATTTGAGAATGATTACACTTCATTTTGAATCTCCATTCATTATAGCTCTTTGTTCACATGCTTTTGTTGGGAGCATTTTAAATATTAGCACAAATTCTTAAATGATAGGAATGCAATAGAGATTAGTTTATGTGAAAGCATTTTCTTTTTTTGAAAAGTTTAGATATCTATTTAATGATTTTGTTTTCAAAATGAAACAACTCTATTGATCTTTTGTGTGGAATAGTGATTCTAGTTCATAGAATAATTTGTTTCAGTGTACACAAAATGGTGATTGGATTTCAAATTTAGTACTAGTTTCAAAACCTGATGGGGGCATCCAAATTTGCACAGATTTCAGAGATGTAAACAAAGCTTGTCCTAAAGATGACTTCCCACTTCCAAACATTGACATGATATTGGATTTGACAATAGGACATAAAATGTTATACCTCATGGATGGTTTCTTAGGCTATAAGGGTATGTGCAGGATCATCATGGAAAAAACAGGCCCTTAAGTGGCAAAAAAATTAGAAAAATCAGAGTTAGGCAACTTGACATAAAAATTTGAATAAGTCATCTATATTATTTAAAAAATAAGTAAGAATAGAATCTATAGAGAATTGAGTGTAGTTTCTAAACTACTAGGTTTGTTTAAAGAAAAAAATTCTATTTGGTGAAAATTTGAAATTTCAATGGAGTAGTACTGAATTTTTAGGGAAAAAATAAGAAGTAGGTGTCTGTTTGACAACCCTAACTACAATAAAGTGATAATATTTTTTTATAATATTTTAGATATAAGTAGAGGAATCATGTCCCAATGTGATACATATTTTTTTTTAATTTTGTTTCCAAGTAAATAATTAATTATGAATTTTTTATTACAACTTTTAAAAAATATAAAAAACTTGTATGTCTAACCACCTTAACTTGGTCAAAATTTCATGAAATTCAAATTTTATTTTCTTAATCCTATAGTATGTGAAGTATAAAATGTGATGCATGTTTTGGATTCAAAAAATATGATATCATTTGAAAGCTATAGATGTTTTTCAAATAGCCTATCAATTACGACTTTAATCATAATTCAAATAGAAAATGAATAATAATTACTTATTAAATTCAAAGTAAAGCATAATTTATATTGGTGTAAAGTTGAGGATCTCCTTTAAAAACCCTTTTTGTTTCATCAATTTTGGATTAAAAAAAGTTCATCAACCACATACCCATCATATTGCCACTTTTTGGCCCATCATGATCCTGCACATACCCATAACCAAATTGAAATTGCTCCTAAAGATCAAATTAAGACAACATTCACTTCTCCTTGGGGAACCTTCTATTGGAATGTCATGCCCTTTGGGTTGAGGAATAGTCCTATTGAAAGAGCATGCCTTGCTATAGTTTTTGCATCATAGAAGTTTGATGACATTACATGATTACACACCAAACAAAGCTCACTGCAAAAAATGATCCTCTTAAGTACCGCTTAAATAAAGTAGCACTCATAGGAAAATTAGCTAAATGAGTGATGATTCTTAGCGAGTTTGATATTGAGTACGTAGAAAGAAAAGCAATCAAAGGAAAAGCTATAACAAATCAACTTGTCGATGCTTCAGTGACATATGATAATCCTCTTATTGGAGACTTCACTAATGAATCAATCTTCAACATGTAATCTACACATCTTTGGACTTTATATTTTGATGGCTCCTTCACACAAGGTTGTTCAAGTGTTGGCATTCTATTTATTACTCTGCAAGGGGATTGTATACCTAAAGCTTATATGATATAGTTTCCATGTGCCAACAATATTGCAGACTATGAGGCATTACTTTTTGGACTTTTTATGGTTGTGCAATGGAAAATCCTTGAGTTGCATGTTCTTGGTGACTCTTAGTTAGTGATTAGACATGTTAATGATGATTATAAAATGAAAGATGAAAAATTGATGCCTTACAAAAGAATGTTGGTCATGATTACAATTGCAATGGAAACAATTTGTTCACTTGTAGAAATGCCAAGCAATGTCACCTACTATAAGTTCTTAGTAGAGCCTCTTTTGGAACCTACTTACAATATACCACAATATAAAATGATATGTCTTATTGTTGGTCCTAATTCCCAATGGTATGGGGCCATTTATACATAGCTTTAGGATAACACCTTACCATCAAACCTATCCTATAAATCTTGTAAAACCTTTATCCGTCAAGCTTTCCACTACGTAATATTAGCTGATACCCTTTACAGTCAAGGTCTCAATGGTACTTTACTTTGATGTCTTAAGCACAATGAGGTCAAAATTTCTTTGTGAGAGGTACACGAAGGTATATGAGGGGCACATTCTAGCTTTCCTACCTTAGCCAACAAACTCTTATGTATGGGTTATTATTGGCCCACAATGGAAAAAGATGCTTATCAGTTTGTTAAAAAATGCAAGTAGTGTCAAAAACATGCAAACTTGATACATGCTCTTGCACAAGAATTGTAGTCTCTTGTTACACCATGGCCCTTTTATTAGTGGTGACTCAATCTTGTGTGAAAGATACATCCACATTCATCCAATGGTCATAAGTTCATTCTTGGTGCCACTGACTATTTCATGAAATGGATTGAAGTAGTTTCTCTCACTCATATAACTTGAAAACAAATAACCACTTTCATACTAAACTACATCATTTTCCATTATGGTGTTTCGTTATCCATCATCATAGATAATGGTTGTCCATTCAAAAATCAAGATGTCCATGAACTTTGTGATAAATTTCATATACAACATAATTTATCCACACCTTACTATCCTCAAGGTAATAGCCAAGCCGAGGCCTCTAACAAAACCATTCCTAAAATTCTTTAAAATATAGTAAAACACTTTTATCATCAAAAAGAGAAAAAAAAACTACATAGTTTCTATCTCATCAAATAACATAGTTTCTATCAGCGTAGTTTTTGGATTTGACGATCAAATCCAATCAGCATAGTTTCTATCTTGGAAAACAATTTGGGCTAGATTTTTCTTATCATCTTGATTGATTTTGGGACATGTTACTAGTTACCTCAAGGATTTCCTATTATGGGATTTAGAGGGATGATCATGGATAATGTCATCTTTTCTTTGCTTGTTGTATGTGGTTTGTCCTCTTTTCTTTTCTTTTTGTCTATGGTTTGTCTATTATCTTTGTCTTTTGACTACTTGTCTCTTACAAATGGTCACCTTTCACACCTTGGTCTATGTCAACCATGGTGTTTGTGGTCCATTTGCGACATTTTTACTACCAAAGATGATAAATAAAAAAATGGAAACATGAAAGTTAGTTCTCTTCTCATTTCACATCTAACTTTCCATCTTCATCCTCCTTTCCTCTTTCATGGTAACATACATCCCCTTCCATGCTAACATTTATTCTATCCTTAATCCTCTAGTCTTATCATCCATTTCAAGAGCACATTTGTTCTCTTTGAACCTGCTTGTCCTATTGAGGGGCCATACCACAATCGTCATGGTCGTCTTTCCTCACTCTGCTTTTCCTAGGGCATATTTCAAAATTAAATTTCTTTGACACAACGCAATGAACTACATTATGTCAAAGAGGGGCAAAATGTAGCCACTAAAAAATGTCCTAAGTCTTCGAGCGTCCTTTTTCTTGTTCGTCATCCTTCGATAATTGAATAATTGAAATTATTTAATCATATTTGATTGCATTCCTCTATTAATTAAATAACTTTTAATTATTTAATTAATTCACCTTCTAATATTTATTCTATCATGATTCATTAAAATTATTTAATTGCATTAATAATACCCCTCTTTCTTCAATAATTAAATAAATCATTATTTATATAATTATTTATCTTTCATCGTATGTCTATAGTCAGATAATAATTATCATTATTCGTCTATTGTCATAGAGGTGTTGGGCGTCATAGAGCTGTTGGGTGTCATAGTTGTTGGCATCATACTTAAATAATTTAATTATGTGGCATTCCTCCCTTTTGAATACATTATTCAAATCAATTATTATTGCCATAGAGCTATTGGGCGTCATAGTTGTTGGCATCATACTTGTCATAATTCTTCTAAGAATGGCATATTCTTATTGCATCGATTTTGGACCATTGATCTTAGCATCTTTCTAGAGGCTTAATCTCGACCATCAATTTTATAACCTCCCTCTCATACATCCTCCACCATTGATCTTAGAATCTTTCTAGAAGATTAATCTGGACTATCCATTTGAATGGTTGTCTATAAACACGAACTTCCTCTCCCATTTTCAACTTAACAGTGATTTTGTCTCCAACTTTCTACATACAATTGCAAGTGTTCGCACAAGTTAGACTACAAATCTGAGGGCATGTTTGCAAAAGGAGAAATAGGAGAGACAAGAGAAGTGATTCAAATTCAAGGATGGAGAGTACTATGATTTGATGCTTTTATTTTTCCTTATGCTTTCATTATTTTCTCTTGTTTGGATGTGCTTTTTCTAGCTTAGAAGTGTTGGCTATTAATTTATCTAGGCTAGGGATTCTCTAACCCCATCTTACAACTCCCATAGAAAGTTGATAGCTATGAAAGAAATAAACAAATATTGAATACTTAGGATCAAGCTTGGATAACACATTCAAAATCAATTGTAAATCCTCTTTATCAATGTTGCATTCTTTCAACTCTGTTTTTAATTGCTTAAATTTGGAGATGTAGTCTTGGATATGGGTATGTGCATGATCATGATGGGCCAAAAAGTGGCAATATGATGGATATTTGTAGGGTATGTGGTTGATGACTTTTTTTTTACCCAAAAATTATCATCTTTCCACCAATATAAATTATGTTTTATTTTCAATTTGAATTACAAGTACAGTCCTGATTGATAGGCTGATTGAAAAACATCTATAGTTTTTAAACAATATCACATTTTTTGAATCTAAAACATGTGTCACATTCCATGCTTTGAATACTATAGGATTAAAAAAAAATTGAATTTCATGAAGTTTTGACCAAGTTAAGGTGGTTAGACATATGAGTTTTTATATTTTAAAAAAGTTGTAATAAAAAAATCATAATTAATTATTTACTTGGAAAAAAATTACAAAAGAATATGCATCACATTAGGACATGAGTCCTCTACTTATATCTAAAATATTATAAAAAAAATATTATCATTTTATTGTGGTTAGGGTGGTTAGACAAACACCTAGTTACTTTTCCATGGAATTTAAGTACTATTGGATTGATATTTCAAATTTTTCCTAAATAGATTTTTAAAAAATAAACCTAGTAGTTTAGAAACTACATTCAATTTCCTATAGATCCTATTCTTACATATTTTTGAAATAATATAGATAACTTTTTGAAATTTTTACGTCAAGTTTCCTAACTCTAATTTCTCTAAATTTTTTGCCACTTAAGGGCCTATTTTTTCCATGATGATCCTGTACATACCCATATGGTCAAGACCTTTAGGATCAAGATTCATCAAATCATTATCAATCTAATATCCCCTAATCTTATTTGTTTTACCATACAATTTTTCAAAAGTCTCCCTAGTGTCTTTAGGTGTTTTACATAATTCAACATGAAATTGTAAATCAAATGAGACTAATGAACATATGCATCCAAGTATTTCTCATAATCAAGCTCCCATTTTTCCAATTCTTTAGTATCAGTAGGTTGATGAATAGTTTCCTTTAGATGACCTATTAGACATTTCATCATGAGATAGTTCCATATTAATTTTTTTCCATGTAGCATAATTATGTGGAGTTAGGAGTTCAATTTGAGATTTTCGCATTTGCAAGAACATTAACCAAGAAAATAGAATGCAATCAACCATTGCAAGATTACCCCCTCAAATTACTCAATCAAGAAACCCCCTAGCAAATCAGATTTGTGGCAGTCTTCTCAAAACCTTACATAATTTCCTTTTCCAACCAGCCATCCAGTTCCCATTTCCAGCGACTTTCTACCTCTGCTCATATCATTCCAGCAGATAGACCCACGAGGTAAAGAAGAGGAATTTATAACCTCATTAAGAGACTCACAGTTGCTAGAATATTTAGCTTTTAAAGTATCTCGCCATTCTCCTCCCAAAGTAAGAGTTCTCCAAAACTGTTTAGCAAGAAGGGACAGATTCAACACTTTAATTTTCCTTAAGCCTAGGCCCCCTCTCGATTTGGGTCTACAGACCAGATCCTATCCAACGAGTGGCATTCTCTTCTTGTCCTCCACACCAGACTAGAGAAACCTTTTCTAAAAATTTTCAATGGCCTCAGCATATTTAGCAGGAATTTTAAATAAACTAAGAGCATACATAGGAAGATTTTGCAAAGAAGCCTTTAGGAGCTGGATTTTTCCAGCTTGACTGAGAAGGGATCCTTTCCACCCCAATAACTTCTTGTTAAATTTTTCAACCAAAGAGATCCAAAACGAATCCAAGGGTTTAATGCAAAGAGGCAAACAAAGATAGGTTGACAAGAGAGGCTCAATTCGGCACCCAAGAATCTGAGCAAGCTTAAATTGTCTATGCTCCGGAGTATTGAGGAAGAAAATTGAACTCTTAGCCCTATTAACAACTTGCCTAGAAGCAGATTCATAAAGATTCAGAATTCTTTTGAAAGTCTTAGCTTCAGCCACAGTAGATTTTCCCATGAGAATGGTGTCATCAACAAATTGTTGGTGGGAACAGGTTAGAGGAGAAGAGGAAGGTCTTAAACCAGCAAGGGATCTTTGATCAATAAGCTTTTTAATATTTCTTCCCAAACTCTCAGCCAAAATAGTAAATAGAATAGTAGAGATAGGATCTCCCTGTCTGAGGCCCCTGGAAGTCTGAAAAAACCTTGAGGGTGACCCATTCACAATGACAAAAGAGGTAACTGTTGAAACTAGTTGGTTCACCAGCTGAATAACTCTATTATTAAAGCACTTTTATGTTGTCGAAGTTGATTTTTTTAAATTTATTTTTGTCATTTCCTTTATAAAAGTGTCACACAAGTTTTAACTTTTACCGTGTATTTTCCTTGGATCATAAATAACAACATAGTTCCTATCAAATATTGGCAAGACATATTTCTTGAGATTTGATGATGTAATTATGTTTTTTGATAACTATTAGCTTATTGATTAGATGATATGTTACAATTCTAGTTTTGTAAGGTTTACTTGTTTTCACTTGACTATATAAAAAATGGATAAAGTAATTTGAAATTATTGAATTTAATGGCTATAAATATACTATATTCAATACTAAATAGAGCTATGGACCCATACAAAAATTTACAATTGTGTTGCAAAGAAACTTCCTAATAGATTTATGATTGAAAACTAGCTAGTTGTTGAATAGTAACATTACCTTTTACTAAAAGTATTTATCAACAAACTTTTAAAACTCTTCAATCTTTTAAAATTAATGCCTCCAAGCATTGGTACAACTATGATAGAAGCAAATTTGCAACTGTTTTTAAAGGAAAAATATACTTTGACCAAACATCATGTGTGCAATTTTAGAAACATGTTTTTCTTCATATGTATGTCTATTTGAGATAACAAATGAAATTAAAATGGTTTAGAGACTGTGTGTGTTAGAAAATGAGTCGTGTATAAATTGAAGATGGAACAACCACCATTAGGGTCTATATCTCAATGGTAGAGCACTCTAGTAGCAAATAGAAAGTCATGGGTTCAACTCCTAACTAGTCCATAAAAAAATAACATGATATTAGAACGTCTCATCAACAAATGAGAGATCCTAATTTCAACTTCAAACTAATTCTGAGTAAATCTTGACTATATAAAAATATATTAAGATGTAAATTCTACATAAATTATTACCCTAATATCATGTAGCAAATACCCTACTCTGATTGCTCAGTAGGTTTCGAGTATGCCACAGGTGCTAGGAATAGAGAACCTTGCCAAAATTCTGTTGATGGACTTACCTGTTCTTGATTATATGATTTAAAAGATACTAATGCAATTCATTGCATGCCCTACTGCACAACTGTAGAAAATTTTAAAAATCCAAAAATTAAAACAAATACTTTACCAGACTCTTCACCAATTCCAAGCAGAATGTCTCCACCCTTCTATTCTCAATGCCCTGTCTTTTAATTTTATACCACACTACACATTTGTCACATTGAAAAGGGAATTTGTTCACCTTTTTCGTTTCTATATACTATTCACATGTACGATGGTTGTCTTGGAAACCCCACGACACTGCAAAGTGTTTCGTATACCTGCAACACCATTTACTCTCAAGTTACCCAATGCTATAAAATAGACACATTTTTTCTTGGTAGTTTTGGTGTTTCCGCAAGCTACGCATCAGTCGTTTTACCCTTTACACTAGCTCGTAAATCCCAATGCACTTCTGACAATCTGCAATCTCTAAATTCAAGCTCGACGCAAATAATCAATTTCCAAGTTTCCCACCCTAAAAAATTGCAGTGGTGGGTAAGCGATGTTGAGCGATGGGTCTACGTGGACAGTAAACTTTCGCTTAGTTTCAATTGACTGAATACGTGGGAGAAATTACATTCCAACACTTTCCCTTAATTTCGAACACACATGCTTCAACATTTTCCATCCTCAAATTTTGTCTCTATAGTAGTTGCAAACAAGTTTTCAGACTTCCTCAAATGATACCTTCAAACTATCTTCTAGATCTATGGATCTTTCCTCAACCTTCTTTCCAACTACGAGAGTCTTTTTTATTTTTTCGTTCGGAAGCTCCATGTGCCTTCACTTTTCTTTGCATGATTTCTCCTTCAACCTTGTCACTCTAACAACTACAGCTGTATCTTTTACTGGTTCTTCTCTTTCAATTGCAATGATTCCTTATACTAGCTGGAACAATTATGCAACATATAATCTTTGGCTGGCAAGCTTAAACTTACTATGAGCTACGACTTACTTACTATCTTTGCCTCTTTTCATTGGCAGGATCCTCTATGATTGATCTATGAGTTTAGTTATAAGAGAACCATGCCAGGGCCGCGGTCCTTGGTTAAAAGAATGGCATAAAACAAAAGAAACGGTGAAGAGTTAATATGGGACAAAGTCGCGACACTATTTAATCCTGCTAGGTTGTTTGAACAGCTGCTGAAAAAAGCAAATCCTTTATGTGGGCTAATATTGTTCAAGTTTCTTGATTATGTCGACGCATATCTACGTCTTGCAGCCATGGCTCAGGCTCGGAATGAGATCCTACTAAGCGTAGAATTGATTGGGGATACACTTAAGGTGGATGAAAACTCGTCAAATGCTTTATGGAACTGTAAACAGATGAATGCTTAAAGCAAAAGAAATAATTAAAGTTGGGAAAAGTGAATCAGATGACAAGAATTCTTATGATGGCATTTTACTTGAAAATAGTTTGCAACTTTTCGCAATGAGGGGAGAGATCCCACATTACCAAGTCTTTGAATGTAACCAGACTGTATTACATAAGAGCTGGTATCAGCATGTCCTTCCTACCCATATTGCTTGTTTCATTTTGGGATCATTGTTGAGACAACAATCTTATCAAAGTCCACTCTCAGCTATTTTTCCTAGGCAATCAAAGTTCATAACAAGTAAATTTCACTCCAGTTCAATGTAAGGCATTCTGAGTAATGAAACTAATAGTAACGATGAATATACAACAATCATCAAACTAAAATATAAAACTTTGCATCTTATGACTTCCCAGACGCTTGAAATATGCTTTGGAAAACACTTCAAACCTTTCAGCAATTGCAGAACTGTGTTACCTTTTGGGGAATAGTATAACCATTTCATTTGAATAAATGCTCCATTATTTAAAAAGTGATTATAGAACATCCAAACCAGCTACAACCAAGAACATTGTTTTTAATTATCTATTTACAAATTGAAGCCTTAAACAGTTTCAAAGTTAGAAACAATGTACAAAAGGCAATTTGAGTTATTATGTAACCATATTGATAAAAACAAGTTACAAATCCAAAGCCTGAAAGTACAAAAATAATGTAGAAAAGACTATTTGAGTTAATATTTCATTATATTGAAAATATTATCAAAAAGTTCATAGTTGATTCTATTACTGTTATTACCAGATCCCATATATGTAATTAAACATCATTTAAAGAATCTTTTTAATCATGGAGAAGTGAATTCTCAAATTAGGTGTTGGAACAATATCCAAATTAGTTTTTTTAAAATAGTAAAACATTAAAGATGGGTAAAAAATTATTGAATGATGACGTCTCAGTGTCACTATGGTAAAACAATATTTCAACTCTCATTAGGCATTACAAAACAAAAATCGCTCATATCAAATACCAGTAAACATTAATCCAGCAATAGACATATAGTAAACATTAGGTAGTGGGTTTGCTCACCATTAGTCTTGAGTTACTCCGCTCTTAGGTTTAAGAGGTGGGACTTCAAGTGGGAGGGGAATCTCACCTGCAAGGGAGTTGTCTCACCCTATCTCACCTTAGGTACCTAAGGTAAGGGCTATTGGGTTGCTAGGCTAGGTTGAGGGGACACCCTTGCAGTATATATATATATAATTTTTATTTTTTTTAATATCAAAAAATATTATATTTATTAGTAACTTGTTATATATACAAAATAATTATTAAAATAAATTTAAATTTAAATTTAAAAAGATTTGAACATATAATTTATTATTTATATATTATATTTATTATAAAAATTTCTAAAATTGTAAGTTTGGAATTTTTTGAAGAAAAAAAATGCATTCTTATCCTACCTTTCCCTACTTTAAAGCTAAGATTGGATAAGAATATAGTTTTTTTTTAAATTATATATTATGTTTTTTAATAAT